>CAUYUJ010015738.1:960809-964913 GCA_963575745.1 Prorocentrum cordatum
GTATCGTTTAACCGGTCCCCATCCCCAGCGGCGTGGCCTGGACCCCACTGGCCGATTTACCCCCATAGATGGGGATCTAGGCCGTTCCCTTCGGGTTTCGAGGGGGGTATCCCCAACTGGGGTGGTAATTTGGTGGGGGCCTCGAAGGGGACGGCGATGGGGATGGGGATCGGTTAAACGATACCGAAAGAAGGAGTTGCCAGAGATGTTGACGGCCCAAAGTGTCCCCAGTGTTTCGCGCCATCCTGGAAGCCCTGGGGCCCTCTGGGCCTCGTGGAGAGTGCTCTGGAGGCCGCCGGGGCCTCCCTGGAGATCCTGTGGCCTCCTCTTGCGGCCGTGTGGGCCAGGGCCAATTTTGGCAACACACCAAGCATTGGCGTCGCGCACAAGGCGGCAGGGGGCGGCGGGAAGGCTTCTTAGAGGGAGGGCGCGTCTTAGAAGACGCCGGCCCTACATCTACAGAGAAGGCCCGCGCCGTCTAAGAAGCATGGGTGCTTGGAAGAAACCTGCCGCCCTCCACAATTACACAATCTGAATACTACTCCCTCTTTCCCCCTGATGACGTCCGCACAATGTTCGGGCCCCCTTCGCGTACTGTTTTTTACACAGGAGGATTCCCGGGAGTTGGGTTTTCGCTTGGGCTTTTGTGCAGAATGTTGCTCCCGCTGAAGCGCTGGCCTCATTTTCGGGCTTCCGCTCGTTCCGAATCGTGCTCCCGCTGCAGCGCTGGCTTCATTTCAGCGCCTCCGCTCGTTCCGAATCGTGCTCCAGCTGCAACGCTGGCCTCATTTCCGCGCTTCCGCTCGTTCCGAATCGTTCTCCCGCTGCAGCGCTGGCGTCATTACTACCAGTTCCATGCCACGGCATGCAATGCAATGCTATGTGGTGTTCCGCTGTGCGATGCCATGCCTTCAGCTGCAATGCTAGGATATGCAGTGCTTGACTACGCAGTGCCACGCCCTGCTATGCCATGCTACGCTTTGATCTTCAACGCCGTGCTATGCCATGCTCTGTTCTGTGCCGCTGTGCGATGCCATTTCTTGCGTTGCAGCGCTTTATGGTGTGATGCTTCACTACGCGACGCCACGCCATGCTATGACATACTACGCCCTGTCGTGCTCTTCTACGCCCTGCTGTGCCGAGCTTTACGATGGATCGCGCACCCTCTCGGGATCATTGCCCTGCTCGACATCCGACTGTGCGGGTAGAGAGGAGATCTGTACCACTGTAGGGGATGGGAAGGATGGGTAGGACGTCCGATATGACGCGAACGCACCTAGCTTGCCCGACCCCCTCTGCGCATGGCCGGAAGAAGGGGTACCGCTTGCGAAACGACGCTGGGAGTGGGGGGAGGCGGCTGGCAGCTGAGCAGGAGGCCGGCGCCCCGCCCACACGGGGCGGGCTTCTGCGCACGGCGCCTCCGACACGACCTCGGCCCGAAGAAGAGCAGGGCGCGACCATGGACAGGCGCGTTCCATTACTCGCCAGGTAACTACTCGCAAATGGCCCGGGTCCGCCGCGGAGGACTTACGATCCATGACACAGGGGCAGGCCTGTGTTTTTGGGACGTCGTTTGCGAGCAGGCGCTCTGCGAGTAGTCGACTACGCTCGGTGAGACTACCGACCTCGGCGAATCACGGCTACCACCACCGTGCGGGTCAGAAGGTCACCGGGCAAACTGGGTGACGGCCCAGACTGTGCGGTGCGGCGGGGAAGACGCCCCTCGTCTCCCCTCTGTACGGAGAGTCCACCACGCAAGATGTGTGCAGAAGACGCGGCAATGATAGCGAGGAGGGAGGGAAGACAGGGAAGAGGATTGGGAAGGGGAGGAGGAGGAAGACATCTGCGACACGCCCACCCTTTTTGGCCCCGCGGCCTCGCGCGCGGCCACGCGGCAGAGTCAGGCAAGCTGCGGAGGGTGGAGACGGGCGCGCGCGGAGGGCGCACACCCACACACGCATACGAAAAGCATAACGCCTCGATGGCGCCCTCAGTCTCGGCTCGCCCGTCACAGGCCCGCGGCGTGCTGGCCCGACCATCGCCGCGACAGTGCAAATGGCCATCTCGTGGACTGCTGCGACGCACGGGCGCACGCACGGGGGTCGAACAAGCAAACGCACGCGAGCCGATCGCCTGCTTCGCGGCAACGATTCTTAAACCATCACCACGACCGAAACGAGGGATCCTCGGGCGCTATGATGGACAGAACAGGCGAACACCCAAAAGCCGACTGCCCCGAGTGCGCTCATCATTTTAAGACGATCATCACCATCATCAGTATCGCATCATCATCATCATCATCATCATCATCATCATCATCATCATCATCATCATCATCAGCACCAGCATCAGCATCAGCATCAGCATCAGCATCAGCATCACATCATCATCATCATCATCATCATCATCATCATCATCATCATCATCATCATCATCATCATCATCATCATCATCATCATCATCATCATCATCATCATCATCATCATCATCATCATCATCATCATCATCATCAATCATCAACACAATCATCATCGTCGTCATTGTCATGATCATATTCACCAGCAACATCAGCATCAACAGCAGCATAAGGATGATCATCGGCGTCATCATCAGCATCAGCGAGCGTCACCGTCATAATAATAATCATCATCATCATCGTCATCATCATCGTGAACAGAATCCTCATCCTCAACCTCATCCTCATCCTCATCAGCATCATTATAACCATCGTCATCACCGTGACCGTCATCATCATCAACATCATCACATCATCAGAAGCAGCAGCATAAACATCATCATGATCATCATCGTCATCGTCATCGTACTAATCAGCATCACCATCGTCACAATCCTCATCATCATCACCATCATCATCGGCATCATCAGCATCAGTAGCACCATCATGACAAGCATCATCATCACCATCACCATGATACTCATCATCAACATCATACTCATCATCAGCATCATCATCATCACCACCGCCATCGTCATCCAAATCATCATCATCAGCATCATCGTCATCACCGTCGTCATGCTCTTCATCCTCATACTGATTATCATCCCAGTCCTCATCTCCATCGTCCTCGCTCTCATCGTCGTCATCAGCATCAGCAGCAGCGACAGCATCATCCACATCCTCGTGCTTCTCCTCCCTGTTCAATCGTCTTGACAATCAACTCGGAGCACATAGATGGAGTCGCCAGAAAGACGTGCTCAGGCTACGACCGTGCCGTCGGAGAACGTGAAGTCATAGTTCACCCCAGACACTACCTGGGATGGTGGCACGGTTGCGTTTAGACAGGACTCGGGCAACACCAATGAGATGTATTACAAACAACCGGTACCACATGTGCACAACGGCACAGAAACAACGCATGGACGCACGACGGCGTCCCTGTCCGATGAGTGCAAAGGCGACGGGACCTGCACGCAACGATCAGAGAAGTGGAAAGAAAACATCAAGCGCAAGGCCACTCATGAATCACTCCTGTCCTCGTGCATGTGTATCCTTCCACCCTCCCCTGCTCACTCTCCTATTCTTCCTCCCACGTCCTCCCCCTCCACCTGCTCCCCCTGCTGCTGTTGCCACAGGTGCCTCAGATTGCCGATGCCGCTCCTCCTCCTCGTGTGAAGTGCACTCCACGCAGTGCATGTGAGCTGTCTTCCGGGAATATTGACGCACCGTGCGCTGCAGTCTCTTCCCTTTCTTTTCCCCGCTCAGCATGCCAGCATGTGCAGCAGCAGGGAGCAGGCAATGGAGCGCAGCATCAGACGCGTTTTTCGGCGCCGTTCTGGTGCCCTTCACTTCGAGAGGCCCTCACACTGGTCAGAAGGAGCGACTCCTTCCCCTGGGCTTAAGTCGGACCTGTGCCCCAACAAGGGGATTTTAGACGAAAAATAAAAAAAAGGTCAAACAATACCGTACAATACTCAAACATGGCTAAATAATAGTCCCCATGCGATTTTTTACTACTTTTGAATAGGGCTATTTCTGGTTATGTTTGACTACCTTTGAATAGTTCCCATACTTTTCTTTAAACAAAAATGTTAAAACTATTCCTCCTGTAGAGGGGCAGGCCCGACTCAACCCTGGGCATGCAG
>CAUYUJ010015738.1:965013-1007513 GCA_963575745.1 Prorocentrum cordatum
CCTCCTCCTCCTCCTCCTCCTCCTCCTCCTCCTCCTCCTCCTCCTCCTCGTCCTCCTCCTCCTCCTCCTCCTCCTCCTCCTCCTCCTCCTCCTTCTCCGCCCCGCAGGCGATTGCACAAGGAGTGCGCCGGCCCCACCTCCTGCTGGGCTGACACCAGAGCCGCGCCCTGGAGGATCGCTGGGCCGACCGACTCCCGACGCCAGAGACTTCTGTTGAGGGCACTGTGAAGAGCCCTGTCTTGGGGCACAACGCGGCCGATTCCAAAAGCCCTAGACCCAAGAATGTTGGCATCTCGGCGGGGGGGGGGGGGCATATCTTACTTCCGCCGGCCTTCCGCCGGCCTTCCGCCAGCGGAGCCGACCCCGTTTTACTTCCGCCGCCTTCCGCCGCCCTTCGCGTTTGCGCGCACTACTCCCTCTTGTGGCTGGAAGTTGCGTGGTAAGCCTCATGAAAAAAAACTCAACCCAAACGGTCGCTTCGGCGCGACCCAACGTCTTACCAAATCGGGACCCCAGGAGGCCGCCCATCCGCCACCTTCCGCCGAGGACGAGAGGGCAGCTCTCCTTCGGCTCTCGAGGGCGAGCCCTTTTTCCGGAGCGCGCCACGTGAAGGTCCGCCTGAAATCAGCGCCTGGCAAGATAGCTGCACGTCTGTGTCTGGCAAGCTTAGGTGAGAAAGCATCAAGATCGCCATACAGATTCGGAGATCCGCTCGGATTCCTCGGATCGGCGCCAGAGGCGCTGTCAGGGGGCCCCAGTGCCGATCCGAGGAACCCGCACGGACCTCCGAGTTTTTATGCTTATGTCATTGCTTGTCCCCCTAGAACTGGATCCAGCAAGCGGTCCGCCAGTGGCGGGACGCGTCGGGAGCGAACTACGCACACATGAGCAGGAGGGCCGCAGCAGGCACGGCCGGAACCGTCCTCAGAGCATGAAGCACTTCGGGGGGGGCTGCAGTCAGGCACAGATACTCGCCGCTCAAGATAGTCGCATACACAGTTTGGCGCAGGCGGGATGTGCGGAATTGCAGCAGCGCTTCCCCTTCCTCCGCAGCCACGTGCCGCAGGGGCCCCACAGAGGGCCGAACTAGCAGCACGCTGCGAAGTGTACACCAGCGTTGAGTCTAAGGAAGAAGTCAGGGTGGATTGCCGCCGTCATGCGGTGAGGAGACAGACCTAGACCCAGATGTGCGGGCTCGAGGCTCGACATTTTCTGGCGTTTCCGTATTCCTGGAGGCTTTCCATCCTCGGAATGCCTTCCAGCAGCTGCGCCTCAATGAAAGCAGTTTGGGTGTGCCCGAATCGTCCCGAACGGCCGCTGGAGACCGAGCCGAAATATGACCCGAGGGCAACACCTCCTCGCGACCCCAAGAAAATGACGGAACGTGCTTGACTATTTTCGGCCTCTGAGGGCCTTGACCTAGGCCTGGGCCGCTAACACAAATTAAACAACGCATGATGAAAACCGATCTTGCGGAACAGGGCACGACCTCCGAAGGTCCACATCGCGAAAAAAAACAGAAAAAGTAAAACACACAACAAAAACAAAGAAAAGCGCCAGGGGTCCACGGCGGATGGGGATAAAGGGGAGCAGCGAGGAGGCAGGATGAAGACACCGCCTGGCTAACCACCGATACCGGCTGGCCCAGCGAGGCGAGGTCGACGTTGTCGTAGGTGGAGTATTTCGCCAGCACCCTTGTCCACACGTCCAGGTCCTGGCAGCACGGCCGGTCAGAAGGGCCCATCGACGAACTCCTCCATGGATTCCTCCTCTTCCACTTCCTGACCGAACGAAGTCGGGCAGGCAACGCTGGTTTGTTCAGGGCCTTCCATCGATGGAAACTGGACACGCGCGCACGCTTCGCGCACGCGCAGGTCCTAGTCTCCACCGAAGAGCATTACAAACAATCGCAAGGCAGATTTGGCCTCTTGGGCGTCTGAAGCTCCTCCGGTGAGCTTGTTTGTTCCATGTGCAATGGACGCATTAGAAATTCCAAAAAGCTCCAGACCCCACGGTGCTGATTTCGCATGCAGGGCCAGCCAGAAGGGACCTTCGATATGTCCAAAGCAGATGTCGGTGGATCTTGAATATTGAGTGGACTGGATTGGTACAAAGGCTTTCTTCCTCTCGTGTCTGGGGGTGTTCTTGGGGCCCGCTGGGGGGCGTCTTGGATTCACGAGGGACTAGCCTGGAGGCTTCGGAGGGCCTCATAATTCTTGCTGTGGACATCTTGCGACGGCGACGTCGGCGAGCATGACGACAGCGACGGCGACGAAGCCGGCGGCAACGGCGACGGAAGAAAACACGACGACGACAACAACAACGACGACGACGACGACGACGACGACGACGACGACGACGACGTTGCGGACGTTGCAGACCGTGGCACGGGGCGGACGAATCGTTCCACCCCGCGCCGAACGCCCGCGCGTGAGACGTGCGCGGCCGCCCACGCCCGCCAGGGAGCCTCAGCCTCCTCAGGAGCTGACCTCCAGGCCTCTGCGGCATCCCGCCTCGCGGCCCCCGCGAGGAGGCGGCGAGGCCCCCTAATTCGCTGAGCGCTGGGCCCGGCCGCCTACTCACGGGCTGTCCGCCCTCCCCCTCCTCCTCCTCGGCCCGGGGTCCTGCCCCAGGCGCAGCTTCGTGGCCTCCGTGGCCTCCCTCCGCTCTCCTGCCTCCCAGGGCCCCAGCGCCACGACGGCCTCCGCCTTGGCGCCCAGCCCTACCAGCTCCTCACCTCGTCGACCCCGTAGGCCTTGACCGCGTCGACCAGCGGGGGCGGAACCTCACCTCTTGGCCGTACCTCCGCGTTCCTCCTTGCTCCTCGCGCCGCTCCGTTCGTGGTGCCGCCTCGGCTTCCTCTCCACCTGCGAGCAGCAGCTCCTGCTCGGAGCCCTCGCCCAGCTCGTGCCCGGACTCGCACCTCTCTTTCTTCCTTGGGGCCCCAAGGACGAAAGAGAGGTTGTGGGGGCCATGGGCCCCCCGGCGGCGGCCGAACAGCAGCCCCTGCCTCCTCGCGAGCGCGGCGAAGTGGCCTCTCGCCCCGCTCGCGGTACGCCCGCGGCAGACCGCGCCCTTGTCGCCGCCGTCGGCCACGTAGTCCACGAGGTGGTGCCCGCGCCACTCGACTGGCCCTCCTCCTGGCCGCGCCTCGGCCTCCTCCTCCTCCTCCTCCTCCTCCTCCTCCTCCTCCTCCTCCTCCTCCGCTCCTCCTCCTCCTCCTCCTCCTCCTCCTCCTCCTCCTCCTCCTCCTCCTCCTCCTCTCCTCCTCCTCCTCCTCCTCCTCCTCCTCCTCCTCCTCCTCCTCCTCCTCCTCCTCCTCCTCCTCCTCCTCCTCCTCCTCCTCCTCCTCCTCCTCCTCCTCCTCCTCCTCCTCCTCCTCCTCCTCCTCCTCCTCCTCCTCTCTTTCCTCCCCTTCTGGTCCGTCAGCCTCTCTTTGGGACCTCACCTCTTCTCGGCGGTCCTCCTGTTCCTTCTCGGGGATGTCCAGCAGTTCCTGCGGCTCCCCCCCACCACCGAGGTCCACCATCCTTTTCCTACGGAATGCCGCCAGCGCCCTGTTGGCCATCCTGCATGATCACCGTGGCTGGGCTCACCGCCTGTCCACTTCCTTGGAGGGCCCAGCCTGGCAGGGACGCCGCGCCCGCGACAACTGCGCTGCAGAAAACAGGGTAGCAGTGGGCGGGTAAAGGAGCGACCAGCGCCGCACAGAAGCATGCCCGCCTTGCGGGAACGAGGACCCAAAGGACGGACGAGGGACGGCAGCGGCACCGGGAGCCCACAGAGTGGCGACGAGGAGCGGCAGTGGCGACCAGGAGCACCGGCAGCCCACAGAGCCCCCAGCGCCGCGCAGAAGCCTGCCCGCCCCGAGGGCCAGAGAGCGCGGACACACGCGACGAGCGCTCGCCTCCGGAGAGCCGCTCCTTCGAAGAAAACTCACCACGCGAACGCAGCCGCAGCACCTGCCCCCGCCTGCTAGCGCGACTATCCTCGCGCAGTCGCGCCGCCAGCACCAGCCCCAAATTAGCCACCGAAGGAGGGAGACAAGGAAACGACGTGTCATCCCCGCGCCATCCTCGGCCAGCCGCGCGCGGCCATCGGCTGCAAGCACAAAGCAGACCCGCGACCCGCCGCGCCACGGGGGGCATTGCCAGGCAGTCAGCACATTGCCACTAAGGCCTCAAAGGCCGAGAGACGCAGAGACCACACGAGGCCCTCCTAGAGCCTAGAAGCTTTCCTGCCCCCCAAACCGCTGCGCGATTTAGGGCGATGATAATCTCTGCGTGCGGCGTCGCACTGAACGCGCGGGTCGGCGCCGCCGCGCCCGCGTTGGATCGAGAGACAACCCGCGCTGACAGGTAGGGCCCGACTGGACCACTCCGAATGCCCACTGCATCCAGGAGGGCACAGGCTGGCGGCCCCGAACCGACAGGAGGACTGAGGGGGCAGGCACGCCGCGGAATCGCTGTTTTACAAGCGCGCCCACTGCATGCGAGCGCGCTGAGCCGCCCTCGCCCCCACTCGACTCAGACTGCTCTACCAGCCACTTCTCCGCGGTCAATCCCCCACGGGACCGCGCCGCCGCGCGCCCGCAGGCATCGAGCCCCCTCTATCCACCAGACCAAAACAGAGCAGACACTCCGCCAGCCCGGAGAGCGCCATCAGCGAACCTGCGGCGAAATGCACGAGTACCCCAGTGCTCCGATTCTGGGAAGCCAAGCGCCACGGCGCCAGGATTGAGGCACGCCTCGGGATAAGCCGCGTGGCCAAATCTCATGGACCGAGCGCCAGAAGTCTCTTTCAAGCCGCACGCCCCGCAGAGGAGCGGCCATTCATCAGAGAACGCGCACTTCCTCGCGACCTCAACTGGGGCGCGGAAACACTTCCTCTGAGTGAAAAATAATGATGCACTGACAAACTTTACCATTCCCTGTGAATCGGAAAGGTGATGTGCTTAGGCCCAGCACCGACGCTTCGGAAGAGTACCGCAACCAATTTCGCGACGTCCTGCTTGCGAAACCCACTGTATCAAACCGCGGGCCTGCGAAACAGATGCCCCAATCCTGGGCCGCCGGTTGGCCACCCCAGACGTCTCCGGTCCCCGCGCGAGCCCCGACGCGTCAGCGAGCTCGCCGCATATGGAGGACCGAACGAAGATGCGACGAGTGGCGCCCGAGTGAAGCACTGCTGCGAAACAGCACGCATAACACGCAGACCGTAGAGTACTTGGGTGACGAAGGCGCGCCCCCGCTAACAGCAGCAGCCTCGCCCCTGAGCTGCGCCGCGCTGGCGCGCTGCGCAGCGCTCTGGCGCCAACCGCAGAATTCGAGCCAGACGGCGCGAATCTCGAACCCCGCGAGATCCGGCGCTGCGGCGCGCGCCCGCTTTGCAGCGGCGCGGGGCGGCACTCTGGCGTCCTCGGATGGCGATTCCGGCAATTTTGCCATATCCCTGATAGCGCTGGCGAGCGCCCAGGGCTCGCTCCGCGCGTCGGAAAAAAAGTCGCCAGATCGGCCGCGCCCCTCCGCGCGGCCCCCTCGTCTGGACCGCGTCCTGGAACATTGTCGGGCGACAGTGGACCGCCTGGCCCGCCTGGAAGCCACTCGAAAGCGCCGAAGACGACGAACGCTGACTCTGCCGCCGGCCTGCCACGACCAGCATCAGAAGTATGTCGCGCAATTGGGGCGCGCGCCCAGCGAGAGGGGCTCGAATTTACTGCATTCGATCGCAGGCCCTGGGGGTGCCACGGCGGCCACCTGCCGCAATGCTCGGCAAAGTCTCAGGGGGCGGCGCCTGCGCCGCCAGCTGCGGCATCGCCTCAGCCATCGGCGCGGCCAACGAAAACGCCCCAGAACCAACAGTGGCGGCCGCGCGCGCCCGGCTTTCATCCAAGAACTTAAGCGTGGACCCTGAACAGCCAGTCCACTGTCCTGCCACGGCGAAAACAGAAGCGAACCGGGCACCTGTCTGAGCCGAACCGGATACGGAGAAGGAACTGCGCATGACCAGCGCGGCGCCTGCAACCAACCCCTGCCCGGCCCGAAGTCCGGAACCCGAATGCGCACTTTGGGTCCACAAACGCATGGAACCGCAGATCCGATTGCCCGGCTGCCCCGGCTGAGCAAGCATGCCAACGACGCGAGGGCCATGATGATAGGGCGCATGTTTCTCTGAACTACTCTACGTTGCAACACATGCCACGGAGTGTCTGGCGGCGTGACCCACAGAGCTTTTGCAAAACGTCCCAGCGCCGCTACCTTTTCGCGCAGAGGTCGTCGCAGGCGCATCGGCCAGATTCAAACGACTGGGCGCGTAGAAACCGCGCAGCAGGACCGCTGCGCGAGCGGCGCGCAGCCAGAAGTCCCAAATCAGGTCATTCCAATCGGATTGCGCGGAGGAGCTGCGCAAAAAAGTGCCGAGGGCCGTCTGATTATAAACAAACATGATCCAGACGATCTCCGGCCTCTTGGCTGAGCAGCCAGGTAAGGGCGGAAACGGCCGCAATTAAGTCGGCTGCTACTTGCGCTGCCCGGCACCGCGCCCAGTGCCACACGGCACGGGGCACCGCGGAAGCAGACCAGACGCCGCTCTGGCAAGCGGATGGCCCATGCCAAACTGCCTCCGCCCGTGGCCTTTGAATAAACAACGCACTGACGCCGATTGGCCGGCTCTGCACACAACGCCGCGCGCCGCGGCAAAGAGCGGAGAAAATGCAGCCGCCCCGAAAGCCCGCTTGAAAAGCAGCGCCAGATGCACCCGCGCAGCCCTCCCGCAGACAGCCGAAGCGCCCCAGCTTAGCCCCCCAGCCAGATTATTCGCTTCGGCGGGGCGAAGCGCGTCGCACCCCCGAATGGCGCGGACCCGCAAGCTCACCTGCGTAAGCATCGCGGGGCCGATCTCTAAATCCGCCGCCTTGCCCGCGAAATCGACCTCGACCTCCACCCCCAAAATGGAACCCGACACCTGCTTCGTGGCATCGATGTCCCATCCGAGCAGATCCTCGACCACTTCGCGCGCCACCTCGATGGCGCCCGTTGGCGGGGCCAAGAACGGCGCGTCGACAGTGGCCCGATCCGCGCCAAACGATCGCCCACGAATCAGAAAACAACAACCAGGAACAGCCCGGCCAGGACTTTTCCGACCGCTGCTCCGACGCGCCCCCAGACATAGACAGACGCGACCGCCCCAGAACGGGCGCGCGAGGAGCCGCGGCCCCCGGCCCAGGGCTTCGGCCGAATCCCAGGGGCTTCGGCGCGCCGAGGATAAAGTCTTGAACGCTGCTGCGTGATCTCCCTCGCGAAGCGTGGCTCCGCCACCGCTTGGCGATATAACCTCGCGAAGCATTGCCGCGAACGGCCCCGCGCATCGCGCTGGATGCTTTCTCCAACGAACACTTCGGCATGCATGCGGGACGCCGAAAGGTCGCCAATGCAGCGAACCCCGTGCGAATTATTTCCCCAGCCCTCGTCGGGGGGAAATCTAACAGCGAGGGCGATATTACCCTGCATGGAGCGCCGCCGCTCGTCGCGACCCTCTCTCTCGCGCTCGGCCTCGAAAGCCGCTTGGACCGAATCCCCGGGCCCGTCTGGCGCCGAACTCGGCGGAGCGCGGCTTCGTCCAGAGCGGCGGCTCGCGCGCGCAAGCTCGCGGCAGTTTCAGGGCACCGCGAAAGCGGTGGCTCGCTCCGGCAGCGCGCCGCCGCGCGGGATCTCGCCTGGGAGCGGGGGCCCATTGCGAGGATCTGCTACGGGCCGCGCGCGGGGCCAACCTATGGCCTCGAGCATCTCGCCGAGCACGAGCAATTTTTTCTCCGGGCCAAGAACGCCCTGGACGCGCGCGGCCAGAGACCCGAGCTGGAGCGCCCGCGGCGGGCCCAGCACGCGCGCTCACGCCACTGCGCGAGACTGTCTGCCCGAGCCCGGGCCGGGGCCCGCCCATCCAAAGCGAGGGCTCGAGCAAATGGCGCAGCGACGGCCCCGGGCACCGCGGGGAAACCACTGCACGAGGGCAAATTGAAAGCCCAGCTTACATGACCAAGCGGTGCCAAATTTGAAGCCGCCGGATCCTGCAGAAAGCTATGACAGAATCCCTAAGCCTGGCTACGCCAGGAGAATCGGGACATTCAGAATGAAGCGCGCATGTGCAAACGTGAACGTGCGAAACGCGATCGTCGCCTTTGCGACCTCCGGATGCGTCGGATTCGCCATCAAAGCGGGCAGAATCGACGCTGGAGCCTGCAAGGCTCGCACTGCATGCGGCTGGGCGCGGCTCGCTTCCTGCGCTGCAGCTGCCAGCGCTTCTGCTTCGAGCTGCCCTGGTCGCCGCCCTGGCGCCAGCCGCCCTGGCGGCGCCCGTGGCTGCGGGGCCGCGGCGGCGCGGCTGGCGAGAGCGACCGCGGCGCCGGCGTCGCCGCCGCGCTGCACGCGCTGCGCCCGCCGCCCCTCGGGCCAAAGCCGTCGCCCATGCCGCGCTTGCCGCCCTTGCCGGCGCCGTTGCCAGCGAGCGCCCTGGCCGCTTTGGCCGCCCTGGCCTCTACCTTGCTCTTCGCGTGCCTGGCGAGATCCGCGTCGATCTTTGCGAAATAGAGGTCCCAGCGCCAGTCGGGGTCGCTGCGCCCTCGGGCCTCGGCCATCGCCGCGCGGACCACGACGTCGCACTTGCTCGCCGCGCGCACGCCGCCCTCTTCCTCGGCGACTTTGCTGGGCAGCATCGGGCAGCCGAGAACCTCGAGCGGCGCAGCTGTCTTCATCAGGGCGAGCTCCACGCCCCAATCCACGATGCGCGCGCGGAAAATAGCCCACCCAGGGCCCAGCTCGGACGCGGCCCTGACCCACTTCAGCTCGGCCATCTGCCGCCGGCGGCCCGGCGCAGAACCGCCCCCCGCGGGCGCGTCGACGCGAGGTTCCTTGAACAAGCTGGCCGAAAATTCCCCTGGAGCTCCTCGCCGTCGGCGCCGCCGACAAACGGGTGGCCCTCTGCCTTGGAGACGCGCCCCGCCGCCTCGAAGACAGCCGACTCCCCTGCAACGGGGGCGGGCGCCCCGGGGGAACGCGCCTTCCCGCAGCTCCGTGAGCCTGGGCGAAAGGCTGAAGGGCAGCGCCTTCGCGGAACGCTCGCGGCTCGCCGCCTGCGCCTCGAGGCGAGCACTCATCGCGCCTGCCGGGGTGCTCTCCGGCGCCGGAGCTCGACGCGCCGCGGTTGCGCGCTTCCGCCGTGCCCCGCGCGCAAAGGCAACCTGCGCCGGCTGGGCGGTCCACGCCATGAAGACGGTTGTCTCCGCATCGGCAGTGTAGGGATGTTCGCCGTGCTCGACGGCCGCCCCGATCATCTCGCGCACGCGCGAATCGCCGACGTCGAGCTGCGAGAGCGCCCCGAGCTTCTCCACCAGGAGCCCGCCCACGGACAGGTGCCAGAAGAGATCGCGGCGAGCCGTAGGCGATTCGTCCACAGCGCGCAGAAACTCGCGCAAGATGACCCGGGCACCAGCCCCAGCGCCGCACAGGGCCCCCTTCGGGAGGTCGCGCGCGAAAGCCTCGACCTCGGCGGCACTGAAAGACATGGCGAGCACCAGGCGGCCACCGCTGCAGAGCGATGCCGGATGAACAGCTGACGCTGCCAGGATACGAGAGCCCAGACGCCCGCGGATGCTGCAAGCTCGGATGCGCGCCTCGTTCGGAGGACGCCGCAAGGAACGAGTCCGACCTGCGGGCGCAACGCAGGAACCGATGCCACAAGCGCCCGCGGGGCCGACCAGCCGAGCAGCCCCGCGGAGCGCCCGTGCCAATCCACGGACAACCGCGCGAGCCCGCCCGGGCTGCCTGGGCCGCCCCGCGGAGAACACCGCCCGCCCTGCAGGTGACTGGCGCCGCCGACCTGCGGCAACGCGCTGGAAATGCCCGACCTGCGAGGCCTCGAGCAGAGGGCAAGACGCGCGGGCCCGTCCCGCGGGTGCTGCCCGACCTGGAAGTGCATGTCCTGGCCTGCGAATGCGACAACTGCGCCGCCTGCCCTGCGGCCGACCTGCGGGAATGACAACGGCGCTGCCCGACCCGCGGGTGCACTCCCCGACCCGCGGGAACGAACGCGGCCCGCCCGACCTGCGGGCGCGCGCCCCGGCCTGCGTAAAAGACAACGACGCTGCCCGACCAACCTGCGGGCGCGCCCCCGACCTGCGGGAACGAACGCGGCGCTGCCCGACCAGCGGGCGCATGTCCCGACCTGCGGGGGCGGCAACGGAAGCACGCCCGCCTCGCGGGAATGAAGACCCGAAGGACCGACGAGGAGCGGCAGCAGCACCAGGGGCCCACGGAGCGGCGACGAGGAGCGGCAGCGGCGACCAGGAGCACCGGCAGCCCACAGAGCGCCCAGCGCCGCGCAGAAGCCTGCCCGCCCTGAGGGCCAGAGAGCGCGGATACACACGACGAGCGCGCGCCTCCGACGAGCCGCCCCCTCGGGGGGAACTCCGCCACGCGACCGCGGGCAGCGCCTGCCCCCGCCTGCCAGCGCGATTCTTCTCGCGCACTCGCGCCGACAGCACCGGCCGCCCACCGGCCACCGAAGGAGTAGGGAGACGAGGAAACTGCGCGGCATCCCCGCGCCAACCTCTGCCAGCCGCTCGCGGCCATCGGCTGCGAGCGCAGCGCGGACCCGCGATCCGCCGCGCCGCGGGGGGGCACTGCTGGGCAGTCAGCACATTGCCACCAAGGCCGCAAAGGCCGAAAGGCGAGGAGACCATGCGACGTCCTCCTAGAGATTCTCCTGCCCCCCAATCCGCTGCGCGATTTAAGGGCGATGGAAATGCCCCCCTCTGGCCGCCCGCACCCCCGCCCCCATCGCGTCGCGGCCAAAGCCTCGCGCCCTTCTTCGAGCGAGAGTCCGCCACTCTGCTGCTTTCCGTCATCCACCTCTCCTTCTACGTCGCGCACTCAGTCTTCGAGCGACGGGCCTTCGCCTCGGCGACGCGCGAGAGCTCGCGCCCGCCCTGCTCGGCCCGCCGCGCCCTCCGCGCGAGCCCCCGGGCCGCTCCTTCCGCCGGCGCCTGGCTTTTGGGCGCCGCTCTCCCGATCGAACCCGCGCAGTCGTTGGCGACCTCCAGCAGCGCCCGCGCGTGACAGGCAGAGAAACAGAAGGCTATGTCCTCGCCGTCTCGCGCCAGCTGCTTCGGCCCCGCGCGATCGGCGCGGCGCCGCGCGCCGCTCCGAGCTCCTCGCCGCTCTCGCCGAACGTCGCCATCGACCAGCCTGCCTCCGCGTCTCCTCCTCCGGGTCCGCGGCGGACCCGCCCACGAACGCCCTGCCATGGAAGTGGCCGCCGTGGCCTCCTGCGGGCACCATGGCCCCGACCACCTCGCCCGTCTCGCGCGGCCCCATCCAGGCCTGCGTCAGCTCGGGGAAGAGCCCACTGATGAACCTCTCGCCCGCCTCCTCCTCCTTCTCGGCCCCGCGCCCTAGCCGCGGCCTTCAGGGCCATCCTGGGGCAGAGACCCCTCCCCCTCCCCCTCACCTGCTCCACGCCGCGCTCGAAGCGCATGCGCCGCAGCGCGCCTCTCCTCGCCCCGCCCCCCCGCGCGTGTCCGAGGCTGCCAGCCCCGAGCGACCTTGCCTGCGTCGGCGCGGAAACTCCTGCGACGCACCCGAGAGCCCTCTTGCGCCTTAAGCTCCATGTCTCCGCCCCTTCGCCGCCGGCAGCCCCTCAATGCGCATCCGGCACAGCGGCCCCCCCCAGGCCGACCTCCCACCCAGACCCAGCATGGCCATGTCACCTCCTGCCCGTCGCGCCGCCCTGGCCCTGCGCGCCCTGACCGGCGCTGGCCCCGGCCACTTCAGGCCCAGCTCCTCGCCCATCGGCATCTTGAGCGCGAAGGCAGTGCTCATCTGGATGCTGGCTCTCGCCGCGGCGAGTCGCATGGGGGCCCGCTGGGCTCGTCGCTGCAGCCCGTGGCCGTTCGCGTCTGAACAGCCTGGCGTTGTCGCCCCAGCAGCTGCCCGTCGCCGCCAGCGGCAGCGCTGCGGCGTGCGCCACCGCGCACATCACCCAGGCCCTGGCCGCCTCGGCAGCCGCCGGCACTCCTGCGCCCCTCTTGCCTCCTTCTGCCGTCGCCCTCAGCCTCAGGTCGGCAACCGCTCCTTCCGGCAACGTGCCTTCTGCCGTCACCGCCTGGATTATCAGCTGGTGCACCCTGCGGCCTGCTACGCCCGTGACCCCTGCACCAAACAAGGCTGTCGCCGTCGGGCTGCTTCTCTGACGGCGCCCTGCCTCGGTCGCTCCTGCGGCCCCCAGCACCTGCGCCCTCGCCGCTGCATTCGCTGCCTTCGCCATCCTCTTGTCCTGCTCTCCTGCGCGCTGCGCCTGCCGCCACTCGAGTCGCACCCCAGGCCCCGACCCGACGCCACCCTCTCCGGCCCCAATCTGCCTGGGTCAGCTCCACCTGCATCAGCTTCGCCACGTCCGCATCGCTGGTCAAGTACTTTGTCTTGCCCCACGACACTACCAGGCCCAGCGCCACAAAACTGTCGATTGTGTGGATTGGCGAGTTGCTGCGTCACCTGCTCCGCCTTGCCAATCGCCTGCAGCATCAAGTCGTCCACCACGCTCTGGTACCTGACCAGGGAGCGCGTCTTCGCGAGCCCCGTCGCACGCGAGCACCTTGCCGCCAGCGCCCTATTCACCTCCAGCTCCTCACTTATGACGTTGGCCCTCCAAGGCATCCTGTAGCTGATGCACGGCCGCCGCACCAGCTCCATGGGGAAGTCCACCTTCTCGCCCTCCTGCCTGGGCACCTCGTGGAAAACGTGCTCGTAGAACTTGGCTAGATTCGTGAGCCCCGCCCAGTACGCGACCAACCGTTTTCGCATGACACGCCACAAGGTTGGAGATCACCCCCGCCATGCCGCATGGCGTGTCCGCGGTCCCCCAAAGTGTTCCTGGTGCAACAGTTCCTGCTCCCACTTGGCGACCAGCGGCTGCCTGAGCCTGCTCCACGAACTAATGGTGAAGGCCAGCAGGGGGATCGACCGTACTTCCCCGTCTGTTTTGCCAACAGTTCTGTCACCATACTCCACATCGCCATGGGCTTCGCGCTTCGCGTTCGCCAACCTGTCGCTGTAGCTTTCGGGGAGCTGATCCAGCAACCTGGGGAGCAGCTTGTCCCAGCCCAGCCCCGCGATTCCTTGAGCACCCAGCTGATCTGCTCCGCGTTGATCGGCTCCAGCGCCTGGCCTCTCATCCAATCCATGGGGTGCGCCTCTCTTCTCCAACTCTCCTTGGCCCAGGGCGGCATCCTGGTCGCGAATACCATGTCCATGGCTGCAATGCCTGCCTGCAAGGCTCCATCCACCTCTGGGTCGTCGTCTTTCTCGCACACCCCTCCTGTCCCGGGAACTTGAACGCCGCAGAGCCTCCAGCCTCTGGCATGGTTTTGATCACCAGCTCCTCCAAATTACGTTCGCTTCCTTGGATGTAGGTTTCGTTCCTCTTGGCCACTTCCTGCTGCGCCGCCTCGATCACCTATTGCTGCTTCCCCTGCGAATCCTTCAGCATGGCCACGAGCACCTGCCCCAAGCCTCCAGCCAGCAGAGGCCATCCTTCGGCTAGCTGCATGCCTCCTCCTCCTCCTCCTCCTCCTCCTCCTCCTCCTCCTCCTCCTCCTCCTCCTCCTCATCCTCCTCCTCCTCCTCCTTTCGCAGGTCTTACAACGACGACGACAACCACGACGACGACAACCAACACGACATCGCCGACGACGACGGCGACAGCGATGGCGACGGCGAAGGCGACGGCGACGACAGCGGCAGCGGCGACGGCGACGGCGACGGCGACCGCAGCGACGACGACGAGGACGACGACGACGACGACGACCGCGAAGGCGCGACGCCCGATCGCCCCGCTGGAGGCGGCGCCTCTGGCGTGGGCTCCCGCGACTCCGACGGGCCGCCCACGATGTTCTCACCTGGGCGGAGGGGAGCAGGAGGACGGAGAGGGAAGGGGGGAAAGGGGGGGAGAGAGAGAGAGAGAGAGAGAGAGAAGGGGAGGAGGAGGGGGATGAGGACGGGAGAAGGAGGAGGAGGAGCAGGAGGAGGAGGAGGAGGGAGGAGGAGGAGGAGGAGGAGGAGGAGGAGGGGGAGGGAGGGGAGGAGGAGGGGAGGGGGAGGGGAGGAGGAGGAGGGGGAGGAGGAGAGGAGAGGAGGAGAGAGAGGAGGAGGAGGAGGGAGGAGGGGGAGGAGGAGGAGGAGGAGGAGGAGGAGGAGGAGGAGGAGGAGGAGGAGGAGGAGGTGGAGGAGGAGGAGGAGGAGGAGGAGGAGGGAGGGAGGGGAGGGGAGGTGGGAGGAGGAGGAGGAGGAGGAGGAGGAGGAGGAGGAGGAGGAGAGGGAGGAGGAGGAGAGGAGGAGGAGGAGGGGGAGGAGGAGGAGGAGGAGGAGGAGGAGGAGGAGGAGGAGGAGGAGGAGGAGGAGGAGGAGGAGGAGAGGAGGAGGAGGAGGACCAAGCGTTGCATGAGGTCTTCCTGTGCCTGTGGGCTCCGACTGGGTGGCGCTGGGGACATTTTCTGAAGAAGCCGTGATCCGATTGCCACTGACTCCACCAGTCGAGCCAAAAAGCCAAGTATCCAGACCCTTCACCAGGGGCGAAAAATACACATTGCAAGGATGAGCAGGGACCGAACCTGGGAGAGACGTACCTCATACGCCGTGCTGATGGTCAACTCCATCGTGCCGATCTGAAGTATCTTCAAATGCAGTTTCTGTAGAAAGGAAGAGGAGGAGGAGGAGGAGGAGGAGGAGGAGGAGGAGGAGGACGAGGAGGAGGAGGAGGAGGAGGAGGAGGAGGAGGAGGAGGAAGGGCGCACAGGAAGGAACCCCTGGATGAGCGAGCGAGCGAGCGTGCGACCAACGGGTTCGGAGGCCCGGCCCTGAGCAGGGCGGCGCAGAAGGGCCTCGGCCCTCGGTTCAGGCCCTCGGCCCTCAACTCGGATGTCATGTTGCATCCTCGGGGAACCTCGTCTGTCCCGTCGCGGCCCTCTCCGTGTCGAATCCGTGAAAAGCCGTGTCGGCCCTGTCGGAGCCGCGCCGCATCGGTGCCGAATCCGCGTCGAATCCACGCCAGAATTTAGGGTCTGGGAGCTGGTGGCACGCCAACTGAGGCTCGGTCAAAGGAATCACCGCCGCCCTCATCAGATACGAAATCATCCAGGGTATGAAGCCTGCCGTGCGCAGTCCTTACGAACCCCCCCCGCCATACGGGCATGGAGCTGCCAGCGGTGCAACTCCACAAGACAAACTCAATCCAGTCGGCAGATACAGTCGGGGGCTTGACCCAAGGAACCCTAAATAAGGAACGGGGCCCCTTCCTCCCATAAGTTGAGCTTCGATTTCCCTTGGAAAACCTCAGGAAAATAGAAGGCAAACTGCAGAACAATCAAGGAACACCGAGCCCCTCCCCAACGAAAAGGGTTCCTTCTTCAGGGCCCCGGCTGTACGAGAGGAGGTCGTGCTGCAGGAGGTCTTGGGGCACAGTGTTTGTCGATCCCTGAGGGCCCGGGCGTGGCCCGGGGCTTCCTCCTCCTCCTCCCCCTCCTCCTCCTCCTCCTCCTCCTCCTCCTCCTCCCCCTCCTCCCTCCTCCCTCCTCCTCCTCCTCCTCCTCCTCCTCCTCCTCCTCCTCCTCCTCCTCCTCCTCCTCCTCCTCATCCTCCTCCTCCTCCTCCTCCTCCTCCTCCTCCTCCTCCTCCTCCTCCTCCTCCTCCTCCTCCTCCTCCTCCTCCTCCTCCTCCTCCTCCTCCTCCCCTTCCTCCTCCCCCTCCTCCTCTGTGGAGGCAACGCGGTCTCGCGGGGCCCCTGCCGGCCGGCCGGACGCACAGCCGCTGCGCGGGGGGCCACGGCTGCACCGCGAGCCGTGCAGGAGGCACACGCCCGGCGAGCCTGCCTCCCGGAAGGTGTGCGACGGCGGGCCTGCACGCTCGGAGCGCCAACTTCCCCTCCACATCGGGGGAGGAGGAGGAGGAGGAGGAGGAGGAGGGAGAGGAGGAGGAGGAGGAGGAGGAGGAGGAGGAGGAGGAGGTGGAGAGGAGGAGGAGGAGGAGAGGAGGAGGAGGAGGAGGAGAGGAGGAGGAGGAGGAGGAGGGGGAGGAGGAGGAGGAGGAGAGGAGGAGGAGGAGGAGGAGGAGGAGGAGGAGGAGGAGGAGGAGGAGGAGGAGGAGGAGAAGCGGGGGGACGAAGGGGAGAAGGGGGAGGATGCAGAACCAATCAACATCGGATCGTGACACCGTTGTCGGATCAGAATGTGCGTCGGATCGGGCCGCATCGGTGCGGATCCAGAATCGAGTCGCATTGGATGCGCCAGGATGCGCAGCAGCGCCGCGCGGAAGCCGGGGCGCATCGCATCGTCGAAATCAGAATCGAATCGGAGCGGGCCCGCCGAAATCGATAACACATCGGCTCGGTCGGCTCGAAACGAACCCTGGGATGCGGAACAGGAGGGAAGAGGACGTTTGGGGCGTTGGCCAAGCACAGCGTGCAGAGAAGAAGAGGAAGAAGAGGAGGGAAACGAGGAAGGTAACCAAGTGCCGACCACGTGGTGCCTTCAGCCAAGGCCAGAAGGCACCTCCCATCACCTCACCCTGTCCAGACGGAGGGCGGGAAGAAGAAGAAGAAGAAGAAGAAGCCGCAAGCGGCTGGGAGGGCAACGGGCCTTGGCGGCCTGAAGAGACAGAGCTCGTGACCGCTAGCAAATCCTGTTCCCGAGACTCTGGAAACAGCCTGCCCAGGAAGGAACGGCCCTGCGTAGCTGGGAAACTTGTCCTTGGCAACACGGGCACGGTTCTATGTGCCCTGCTTCGCCATGGGAAGACTGGGTTTGGCCAGCGGCTACCGGGGCCCACCGAGGCAGGCTCACCGCAGAGGAAACAAACAGACAACAGTATGCCGAAGGTTGAGAGCTGCACCACCGACGGACGGGACCGACAAGACCACGTCATGAGGCCAGCTGGCCCCGTGGTCGGCACCAAGGTCGGGTGTTGCTAGAAGTGCCCCTGGTCTTCGCTCCATTCTGGAGCCCCTGGGGCCCTCTGGGCCTCGTGAGGGGTGCAAAATGAAGCCGTCTGGGACATTCCGAGAATCCTGGGGGTACCTTGGGCCAGGGGTGCTTCTGGCAACGCCCGACAAGGAGCGGCCCTCGCCTGCATCAACCGCTCGCGCGCGGAGATCAGACCGCAGCGCACACCATGCCACCGCCCATCCTCACGGCGGATGCCGTGGGCGCTGGCCGCCTCAGATCTCTCTCTCGAGGGTTGGCGCGCGGCGAGCTCGCTCCACTGGCTCCCTGAGCTGTGGCCCGATGGGGATCGGTGGAGGACGCAGAGGTGCGTGCGGAACGGGCCCTCTTGCTGGCCAGGGGGGCGCTCGGCGTCCCACGCATTTCTTTCTGGGGGGCGGGCTCGCTCGCTGGCTCCCTGAGCTTTGGCCAGATGGGGATCGGTGGAGGACGCAGAGATGCGCGCGGAACGGGCCCTCTTCCTGGCCAGGGGGGCGCACGGCTTCCCACGCATCTTCTTCTGGGGGGCGGGCTGGGCCGAAGGAGCCACACTCCACTGCGCTGCTCCTCCTGCTGCCAGGTGTGCCTGAGCAGTGCCTTGGGCCGAACATTGCAAGCCCGAGTCGCGGGCGGGCTCGGAGATGGAGCCCGCTCAGCGCCGATGCAATCGAAACCTCGACCACCAAGGGCTGAGCGAATCCTACGCCACAAGTGCCGCCACAAGTCAGCGTTACGACCTCCACCCGACCGCACCCTGCCTCAGCGCCCAGCAGTGTGCAAAGCGCCGTGGTCAGCCCCAAAGTGGAAGGGGTCCTGCAAACTTTCGAGGCATGCAAAACGCGAACAGCTCTGACCGAGCAGCAGACTGCATGCGGCCCCTTCGGGCCCCTGAGACGCCACCGCTGACCTCCCAGGAAGCCGACGCTCACTGGATCACAACTACCGCGACCGAGCCGCAACGACGTCTGCGAGGGTCCGGAGAGAACTGTCCTCCAGCCCCGTCTCCGAAAATGAAAACGCGCTCCTCCTGGAAATGGGAAGCGGGGTGATGGGCACTGAGGGGCTGATCCGCCGCCTGACTCACGCCTACTTATCCCGTTGCCAACTTCAACGAATACGGGGCGAGTCCGATTAGACGACGGCACTCCTCTGAGCCATGCCGACGGAGTCGCCTCAAGGCCTGCGAGAGCCTGGGGAAGCGAGTGATCGGAACACGCGGGATCTTCACGATCCCGGTCTTTGCAGCACGTCCCGATGCAGCGAGCCAGCATCTCGGGCTCCGAACAGCATCTCGGGCGCAGGCTCTCGCCGCAGCTTCCGGCCGGAGACCTGCACACTCGAGGCCTCTGCACGCCTGGCAGCACAGCGAGGGTGAGACCGCACGTGCTGGCGTAGTTACCGCGGGTGTCGTGTCGTGTCGTGTCGACTGCGGCGTTGGTTCCTGACACCGCGTGTACTGCTGGTTTTGTCCAGCTCGCGATGGGCTCCAAGCTGGTCGCCATCATGCACGCCCGTGCCTGGCCCGTGCCTGGCAGCAGCGGCCCCATGCTGGGCTCGAAGGTCGTGCAACGAAGCCTCGACCAGCTGCTCCGAGAACTCCAACCCTTTGAGGGGAATCCCTCGAAGGTCGAGGCAGGGATGCGCCAGTCTTCTTGGCGTCCGCAAGGTGGCGTACGCATCGGCTCTGTGGCCGAGGTGGGAAGCCAGCTGGCATCCCGACGGGGAGCGACAATGGCTCCCACTGGGCCCTGAGTCGCCACCCACGAGAGCCAGCCACGAGGACCTCCCACGATGATGGACCCGTTGGCACCGACGAGAGCCAGCCTCGGCGAGAGACTGCAAAATGCTGGCCTACGCTCGGTTGACTCTGGCGCGGCACCCTGGGTTCCGCCCCCGGAGCAGGAGGCCTTCGCGAAGGGGCCGGCGGCGAGGCTGCAGGGCTGCCTTCTTCGGGCCGCAGTCCGCCTCCAGGGGTCTCGCAGGAGTCTCGGGAGCTCCGCAGCACACGCTGAGGCCCGATGCTCCTGCTCCTTGATTGAGTATCGTTTGACCGATCCCCAGCCCCAGCGGCGTGGCCTGGGCCCCACTGGCCGATTCACCCCCCCAGATGGGGAGATGGGTCGTTCCCTTCAGGCTTCGAGGGGTGCATCCCCGACTGGGGCAGCAATCTTGTGGGGGCCTCGAAGGGGCTGGGCATGGGGATGGGTGTCACTGTTACTCTTGGGCCTACTCTTACGGCTTACCTCTACGACTGTCCCAGGTCTACCCCCAGGGTTTACCTTTCGGGCTACTCTGTGGGCTGCACCTGGCCATCCCTAGGGCGTTGGGCGCCCGAGTTATCCGGGGTAACTCGGGTCCGGGGTAAGTCGGGTTTGGATTTCCGAAAAAGGAACCCGAGTTAACCCTGACCCGAGTTACCCCTGATGATTCGGGGCTCTGGACGCCCGAGTTATCCGGGGTAACTCGGGTCCGGGGTAACTCGGGTTTGGATTCCCGAAACACGAACCCGAGTTAGCCCTGACCCGAGTTACCCCTGATGATTCGGGGCTCTGAGGGCGTGCCCTTTGGGCTACCGCAGGCCTACCCACCAGGGCCTGCCCGTAGGGCTACCCGAGCGCTGCGCCCGAGGCGCGCGGGCTGCTCGCCCGAGGCCCTGTCGCCCTGCCTCCCCGGGGCGCCCTGCGCGCCCTCCCCGGGCCCGGCGTGCCCGCGCGGCTTCCGGGCGACCCTGCGGCACCTCGGCGGACCGCACCGGGCACGCGGCAGCGCCCCTCTCTCTCTCTCTCTCTCTCTCTCTCTCGCTCTCTTTGACTACCTACCAGACCACCCCAACCCAACCCGAAGACCCGAATTCGACCCGAATTTCGGGTTGGGGGGGGTACGGGTTCCATGTTTTTTTCAGTGTTTCCCGACCCCCCCCACTGGAAATCGAGGATAAATTTGGGCCTTCGGGTTGGGTTGGGGTGGTTTGGTGGGTGGTGACTCTTTCGGCGGTGGACACACCTCCCTCCAGCAAAAACCTCCCCTTGGTGAGAGCGGCCTGTAAGACCGAAGCCGACGGACCTGGACAAGCCATCACGACGGCCGCCACGCGCCCTCTCGCGGACCGAGGACGGCCGATTCCTGACTCGACGTGTCAGGGTATAGGAGGCCCAGCAACCTCCGGCTCTTGTAGCGCGGGGTGCGTCCGGGAGCATGCGGGAGCGGGAGCACGCGAACGCACCGAGCGTATATATATATACACACACACACACGGCATCGGCGGGAACAAAGCACTGCGCAGCCGGGCCGGCTTCCGCTCCTGGGCACCGGCGGTGCCCGCTCCATGGAGCAGCCGCAGCACCGGAGCGCCGCGCCGGGACGCGTCCCGCTCCCAGAGGGTTGGCCAGGAGTCGCCCTGGAGCTGGGCTTGAAGCTGCAGCCTGGGTCTTCAGAGGCATGAGCCACTCGGCGGCGGCCCACCACCGAGTCCTGGTGGCAGCGCAGTGTCTGCAGCCTCTCACCCTCAGCAGTGCCATGGGGGGCTTCTGCTCGCAGCACGGCGCCATCGACAGAAGTCCAGGGCGAGGAGTCCGCTGCCTGCTCCTCCTCCTCCTCCTCCTCCTCCTCCTCCTCCTCCTCCGCCCTCTGAAGCAAAGGGTGCAGGAAGAAACTGCCGCGAGCCAGCCACGAGAGAGCGGGTGAGCTCGATGGCCTCATCAGCGCCCGTGTGGGGAGTGGGAGGTAGAGGCGGAGGAGGGAGGGAACAGAAGAGGACGAGAAGATAAAGAAGAATGCGAAGGAGGGAGAAAGAAGAGGGGTAGGGAAGGAATGATGATCATGAGGAGGGAGAAGTCCGACGCTGGTCAAATCTCATACAGGGACTGTGGTAGGAAGCATCCGGCAGCCAGCGACACCGATGCATGCATAAGCGCAAAGCATGGCGGAGGCGTCGAGAATTGGCGAAACAGATCACATGACAGGAGGCATCACTGACTATCCCACCCCCCTCTCTCAAGCATGTCCCGATTTCGAACTCGCTGTGGAACCACCAATCGTTGTGGACTTCTGGTCGACCACCTGCGCGGATGGCGGGAAAGCGACACGGGGAGCTATCGGAGCACGTCGACATACGCGGAGCGCGAATTAACGACGGAACAATGTCGAAAACAGAGCCCTGCTTCGCACGCCGAGGCAATAAGCGCGCACGCTGGCTCTCCGGCCCGCCCTGCCCTGGAGACCCAGCGTGGGCCCCATCCCCGACTATCTCTCAAGAGGAGGGCGGTTTCCCCCGCGCACCATCCCGCCCAAGACCCTGCGGAGTGCACCGGGGAGTGAAGCGAGGGGACTGGCCCTTCAAGAAGGCCGGGCGGCTCCTCGCAGGGCTCGGAAGCCCCGAGACGACGCGGGACGAGCGACGGAGCCGCGCGTGCCCCTCGAGGCATGGCGCGGAGGCCGCAGCCTCCAGCCAAAGGGGGCTTGACTGGCCCACTGGGCCTGCTGGCAGCCGGTCTTCGGAGCAGGGCGACGTGAGGCAACGGCAGCTCGAAGGACCTGTTCCCGACCCCCTCTAAGGGGCCCAGGCGCACCAGCGAGCTGCGCCCCAGCCGCGGCGACGAGGGCGAGCCCCCTCCGAAGGCCAGCAACCGGCGCCTCCGCTCGCCCTCCGCGGACGGGAGGCGCGAGCATGGCGCAAGAGTGGAGGGGGAAGAGGCGGAGGCTTCCGAAGAGGCCCCTCGGACGGCAGGGTGGCCTCCGAAAGCCCTCGCGGCTTTCCTGGGAAGGCCGCCTCCTCGCCCCGACCCCTGCTAGAGGAAAGAGGGCTATGCACATACACCGATTCTGGCCGGGCCCATCCTGAGCCCAGGCTCGGTGCATACGCCCATCTTACCTTGGCCAGGAAGGTGTATGCACCGATCCTGGGTCGAGGATGGACGTTGTCAGGATCGGTGCATGTGCATGGCTCTCTTCGCCCGACCTGCTGCACCGTGGCGTTTCCCGCGCGCCCTCCCGCCCGAGCAGGCAAGCAAGCGAAGAAGCATGCCATCGCGAGCCGGGCGGGGGTTGCCACCCGGGCGCCGGCCAGGAGAAGGTGCCACGAGGAGGGCAGGCACGAGTGTGGCCAAGCGAAAAAGCTGAGCGAACTCTGCTGAAACCAATCGAGAGCCAATCCCTGGGAGGGAGGGAGGGGGAGAGAGGGGAGGAACACCCCCTCGTTTTCTCTTCTCCTGTTGCTTTTCCTCCGCCTCCTCCTCCTCCTCCTCTTCCTCCTCCTCCTCCTCCTCTTCCTCCTCCTCCTCCGCCTCCTCCTCCTATTCCTCGTCCTCCTCCTCCTCCTCCTCCTCCTCCTCCTCCGCCTCCGCCTCCGCCTCCGCCTCCTCCTCCTATTCCTCGTCCTCCTCCTCCACCACCAGGGCAAGACCATGCAGTCCACGTATCCGAAGTTAGTCTGGGCGGGGTCGGAACTTGCTGGAAACGAAATGGGGCACCGTTTGAACAGGCCCGCGCGACCTGCGTGTCCAGAGCAGCGTTGGGCTGGATCAGAAACCACTCCCCAAACAGAGCTTGCGCTGACTGGGGCTCTTGTGGATTCTGGGACCCTGGAAGACATGTCTATGTTGCGGTAGACGCGAATAGACTCGCGGCGCTCACGCTCGAGCGCGGTGCGCGAGTGTTTAAAACAACCAATTATAGGATTCAATAGACGCGCGCCGCTCTAGCCTGCACGGCGTGCTCGAATGCCTAAGCGTGTGTATGGTTCAAACAGTGTTTCTATTCCGCCGTGTCTAAAAATGCTTAAACGTGTTTCACCATGTCTAACTTCGCACGTCTATATCGTCTTTACGCGTGACTGACACACACACACACATACAACGCGCCATGCCTTGGACACGCGCATTAATGTGCCAGAAGCTCGGCGTCAACATCTGGCTCCGAGTGTGCCTGGTACCGCAGATTGCTGCGTTGTTGACCGACCAGTGGAAGATGATAGAGGGGAGGAGGAGGACGCGGAGGAGGAGGAGGAGGAGGAGCCTCAAGAGGAGGAGGAGCAACAGCAACAACAGGTGCAGCAGCAGCAACAGGGGCAGGAGCAGGAGGAGGGGGGGACGCGGAGGATGAACGCGAGGACGAGGAGGCGGGACACGGGGACGAGGACACGGGGAGGGGGGGCATTGGGGAGGGGGGGAGAGGCCTCGCCTCACTGACCCGATGATCCTTATCCGCCACAGTGCCTCGAGGCACGAAGTGGTGTGTCCTCAAGTTCCCATCGAGCCGTAAGCATCCTTAGCAGAGGTCACAGCCCCGAGTGTGCCCAGGCTGTCCCACGAAGCCCTCAAGACGGCCGAGAAGGGCCCCGACACTGCCCAAGTGCGCGTCGATGCGCCCAAGACGGCCGAGACGGCTTCGAGAGGACCCCTGAGAGTGCCTGGAGAAAGAAAGAACAACAACAACAACAACATCAACAACAACAACAACAACAACAACAACAACAACAACAACAACAACAACGACGACGACGACGACGACGACAACAACAACAACAACACCACCAACAACAACAACAACCACAACAACAACAACAAAAACGATGATCCTTCGGCGCTTGCAATAGTTTAGCGCTGCCGCCTGGCTTCCGAAGCTCAAAGACGGCCCAAGAGGCCCTGGCCAAACGAACTCCCAACACAGCCCTGGGACGCCTCATTGCATGCGGCTCCAGGGCGGCCCGCACAGGCCAACCGTGGGAGCGCGAACTGACAGTTCGAGCCATTGGTGCCGCAACATGGTTTCAGGATTTGCTCCGAAGCTTCCGACGCGCCCCCGACGAGAAGCCCCAAGAAGGCCCCAAGAGACCCCCTCGGTCCCTCAGACGCCCCAGGAAGCCATTAAGAAGCCTCCAGAAGGACCAATGAGCTCGACAAGAGGCCCCTGGTGGTTGCGACGACGATGACGACGGGAACGCGTTGGGTATACGCAGCGGGAGGATGGGAGAAGGGGGGATAGGAAAACATTGAAGAGGTGGAAACACGTCAGCAGGGATGCCGAGGGGAAGGGAGGAAGGAGGAGGGCCAGGACGAGGACGAGGACATCGAGGGCGAGAGGCTGGGACGGCGGGGGGGGAAGGGGAGGAGGGAGGCCCATTTATCTATCTCCAGATCCCACTCCTCGCGGCGCCTCTTGCCCCTCTCGCTTCGCGCCGCTCGTATCTGTTCCCCGCTCCATCGCAGTCTTCATCACGACGTGTGCTGGCCTCTTCGTATTCCTCCGACCTTTCGCCATGCTTCATGCTCCTCATCATAATTTTGCCCCGGCGTCGTCGCCCACCTCTTCTCCCCCCCGACCGTTGCCTCCAAACCCATGGCCTCTCCGTAGTCTCGTCCTCTCCAGCTCCTCCTGCCCATCCTCCTCCTGGCCTTTGCCATCCGTTTCCTTGCCCTCCTCGCCCTCCGCCTCCCTCCTCCTCCTCCTCCTCCTCCTCCTCCTCATCATCATCATCGTCATCATCAGCAGCAGCATCATCATCATCATCATCATCATCATCATCATCATCATCATCATCATCATCATCATCATCATCATCATCATCATCATCATCATCATCATCATCATCATCATCATGATCAGCATCACCATCATCATCGTCATCGTCATCATCATCATCATCATCATCATCATCATCATCATCATCATCATCATCATCATCATCATCATCATCATCATCATCATCATCATCATCATCATCATCATCATCATAATCATCATCATCATCATCATCATCATCATCATCATCATCATCATCATCATCATCATCATCATCATCATCATCATCATCATCATTTCATCATTTCATCATCATCATCATCATCGTCATCATCATCATCAGCATCATCACCATCACCCTCCATCATCACCCTCCATCGTCGAGGCCTGTTGCACGAACGTCTTAATGAGACAGCACTGGTGCAGGGTGGACAACATCGCACATCGATTGGAGCGTTCTGTTGCAGGCAGCAGGGTTGCGAAAGCCAAGGGGTCGACGCGAACACAAGCACTACCAAAGCTGACAGCACCCAAAGGTCCCAGGCCGTCCCCCACCCCAACACTGACCAGGCGCTGCGCCGCTTAACTTCGGAGGTGGGAAGGGATCCGGTGCATTCAGCACGGTATGGCAATCAACAATGCTCATAACTATCTCAGCTGTGATGATACATGCTTTCCTGCCTGGCATGATTGTCCCTTACGACAACGGTGCCTGTCCTCTCTCTCCCCCTCCCCCCCCCCATCCGAGCCGGATGGCCCCGCCTCGGTGGTGGCGACGGCCGCCTCGTCGGTGCTGGTCGCCGTGGCCTCCCGCGCATCCGACGCATCCGAGCTCCGCTCCGCCCTCGCGTCTGGAGGGAGCGTGTGCGAAGACGGCCCCGGGGTCATGCAGACCCCCCCCCCTTCCTCCAAACGGTTCTGCCGAGGCCCGCGCCGCGCAGCCCGGCCTCCCACGCGTCGGGGGCGGACGGGGGCCGTGGGCGGCAGGTCGGGTGCCTGGGCTTCGAGAGGGCCAGACGGTCTCCGACTGCCTTCAGCGGGCGTGCCCTGCGGTATGCGCTGTGCGTGCTGGTTCGCTGAGGCCCCAGGTCAGGTTCCTCCAGAGCTCCCCCTCCACGCCCGCGTGCGGTCCGCCTGGGACATCCGAGGTGATGGGTGGGCCCCCTGCCAGGCCTTCTCGTCAGGCTGCTGCGTGTGGCAGCCACGAAGGCGGGGCCCCCCTCTCACCTGCGCTGCCTTCGAGAGGGCGGGGGGAGGGGAGGGTGGGGCGAGCACGGGAGCGCCTAACGGGGTGGTGCCGAGGCTGGTCCCCCTCCTGGCTGCCCTCTGGCTGCTGCCCCTCTGCAGCCACTCACAGCCCACGGCGGCCGCCAGCCAGCCTTCGCCTCTCTCAGGAGGCAACTACTGGGAGGTCTTCGTGGGAAGGATCAGGGAGAACTGAGCCCCATTGGGGGGCTGCTGCGCGGGATTGGAACCGCGGAGCAAGCGGGACCAAGCCGGATTCAGCGAGATTCGGATGGGATGGAGCCGGATCCGGCCGGAGTTCGGGCCGCAGGGCGAGGTCTGAATCTGACCTCCCGGGAGTTGCACCCGAAGCTCCCCCTCCCCTTTGGACGCCCGAAATGGGTACGGAAAGAATGGGTGCAATGCCCAACAACAAATGTTGTCCCAAACCGACAGCGGCCGCTGTTGGGCAGGCGGCCTCCTGTCTCAAATGGACACGGGCCGCGGCGGCACGGACAGCGAGTCCTGTTCAAAATGACCAAGAACTGCTGTTGGGCATTGTACCCATTCTTTCCGTACCCGGATCGGCGCTGGGCGGTTCGCACCTCTTCTGGGAGCCGCGAGGTTTCGGCAGATCTGCGTGGACCTGCGTTGCGTTGCATTCGCAGGAGCCCACGAAAATGACGGGAATTGCGCGGTTCGCAACCCCGCAGAGAGCCGCGAGGTCTCGGAAGATCTGCGTGGATCTCCATTCCGCTGAATCTACTTGGAGCCTACGAAAGTTGCGACAGTCGCGCGCGGAGAACGCGCCAGGGGCGGCTCCGCCTCAGCGCTGTCGGTCGTCCCGATCCCCGAGCCAGGCGGCCCCGCCTCAGCGCTGGCGGCGCCCGCCCCGTCGGCGCCGGTCGTCGTGGCCTCGCGAGGGCGGGGTGCGGGGCGCGGGCGGGCGGCGGTGCCGCGGCAAGGTCGCGGCGGCCGCGGGGTGGGGCGCCCAGCTCGGCGCTCCAGAGGTCTCGGCCCAGACTTAGGTCGGGCGTGTCCCCCTACAGGGGGATTCCCGACGAAAAATGAAAAAAAAAAAAAAAAAAAAAAAAAAAAAAAAAAAAAAAAAAAAAAAAAAATGCACCAAACAGGTCCAAAAAGACTCCACATAGAATCCCCACACTATGTTTGGGCTATGTTTTTTGTTATCTTGGGGTATCTCTTATTTCTCTTCGAAGATCCCCCTGTAGGGGGACAGGCCCGACTTAAGCCCAGACGTGCTTGCGCCGGAGGGGGGGGGGGGGGGGGGCAAAAACACGACGGGAGGCCTGTGGCTGTTCTGGAGGCCCTCGCCAGGCCGCGGGGCCGTCCACAGAACGACTCGGGAGGAAAAACGGGGCCCCCTGCCATCGCTCGGAAGACCGCTCCCCGTGCACGTGTTGGCTCCGCGAGTGCTTCCTGCCCTCCGGGAGGGCCCAGGGTGCCCCTAGACGGTCTAGGTATTCTGGCGCTGACCTCGGCGAGAAACATGCACACGCCCGAGCGATGCCAAGGCCCTGGAGTTGCGGATGCCATGCAAATGGACACCCTAACAATTCGATCATTGAGTTAAATATAGGTTTGAAATGTGTGAAACATGTTCTAAACATGTTCGGATATGTATGTTACATGTTTAAGACATGCTGAAAGCATGTGTTAAAAACATTTGGAAAGGATTTGGCAACATGCTTCCTATCCATTGATCGTCGTCCACAGCCCTGGAGAGTGCGTCTGGACATTCGGGGACCCCGCGTGGAAAAAAAGGACAGCGGATGTCTGGGAAGAGGGGCCCCAAGAGAGGGTGCCGAGGCGGCCACCGGGCGAAGAGGAGGAGGAGGAGGAGGAGGATTATAGTGTTTTGTCCTGCTCGATGCCCCTCTTCTTCGAGACCAGGAGGGATGGCGGGATCCGTCAGCTTCGAGCCCGGAGGTCGGCTCGCAGCGGATCTGGCAATCCTGCTCCTCCTCCTCCCCCTCCTTTTCCTTCTCCTCCTCCTCCTCCTCCTCCTCCTCCTCCTCCTCCTCCTCCTCCTCCTCCCCCTCCTCCTCCTAGTCCTCCTCCTCCTCCTCCTCCTCCTCATCCCCCCCCTCCTCCTCCCCCTCCTCCTCCCCCCCAGATGTCTGGGAGCAGCGGAGCCACGAGAGAGGGGGTGCCGATGGCGGCCCCCGGGGCGGCAGGAGGGCCCCGCGGGCGGCCCCGCGGGCGGCCCCGAGCTGGGCGGGCACAGGGAAAGCAGCCCAGGAGCTGGCCTAAGAGTCAGGTCGGGCATGCCCCCCTATACAGGCCGATGTTCGATGGAATCGTAACATATGCTCAACCCATCGATTCAAAACTGGTTGACACATACCAGAGAGAAATCGTCCCCCGACTGTTTTTGACTATGTTTGAACATTCCTCGTGTAGAGGGACAGGCCCGCTTTAGCCCAAGGGGGCTCTGGGGCGGTCCCGCATCCCTCCTCGAAGTCGAGCGCAAGGTGTCCCACGACATGGCGACGCCGCCTGACCCCCAATGTCAATGATGACGCCGACACTCGCGGCTGCAATTTCTTGGTGGTTGGCCCTGCGGGCCTCGCTGCGCACGTCCATCAGTGATGCAGCACTGCACTTCTCGGAGTCGAGGGGGTCGGATCAAAACTTGCGTTTGATTTCGAGGAGGTTGCAGGAGGGCTTTCCAGACGGCCGAGGCAAGCCCAAGAAAGGCCAGATGAAGCCACGGAAGGTCCGAAGAGTGGCAGAAACCAACATAAACGTAGTTCGATCCCAACGAGGCGTCTTCTTTTACCCACAGCAACTCGAAGCAGCTCTGAGCCATCCAAAACAACGTGATGCAACGCATTGCTTGGCGTTACTTGGTATTGCTTGGTGTCGCTCGGCATTGCTTTGCAGTGCGTTGCATTGATTGGCGTTGCTTGACTTGCTTGGCATCGTTGCTTGGCATCGTTGTTTGGCTTTGTTTGGCAATGCGTTGCATTTGTTAGCGTTGCTTGGCGTTGCAAAGCATTGCTTGGCACTGCAAGGCTTTGCTTGGAATCGTCGCTGTGCATTGCTTGGAATCGTTGCTTGGCGTTTCTGGGCATTGCTCAGCGTTGCTTGACATTGCTTGGCATTGATTGGCGTGTTCTTGGCAAGGCAAAGCACTGCTTGATTTGCATTTCTTGGCCTTGCCGAGCAACCTGAATAATCGGGCAACCGGGCAGCTGGGCAACCCCGAGCAATTTTGTGGAACGCTGGACAACCAGGCAACGGGGCAGCCCGAGGAACGCTAGTCGCCACATCTGTGTTGGGGCCCGCACCCCCCAGCTTCTACCACGAAAAACAAGTAAGGGCCCGTTAGACAAAAGCCTAGCTGGGGCACAAAACCCCAAGATGGACCGACAGAGCCCCACGAAAGCCCCAAGATGGAGGAGGCCGTGGAGAGGGAGCACGCGGAGGGGGCAGAGGGGGGCGAGGAGGAGAAGGAGGATGCAGGGGAGAAGGAGGAAGAAGAGGGGAGGAGGATTGCGGGCTGGGGAAGAAGCGGATGGAGAAGCGTGACGAGAACGAGGACAGTGGAACAAGAAGGATGACAGGGGGAGTATTGCGGGCGAGGGGGAGGATTGCGGGCGAGGGGGAGGATTGCGGGCGAGCGGGAGGATTGCGGGCGAGGGGGAGGATTGCGGGCGAGGGGGGGGAAGAGGGGAAGCAAGCATAGCGGCCTCGAGGCCTCCCCAGATGGGGTCCGAGCCGATGGGGTCAGAGCATCGCGCCGCATCGTCGACGCGTCGGCGACTCGGCGTGGAGAAAGTCGGGCTCCAGATACATCGAGCCGCATCGCCGATGCATCGGCGATGCACCGCGATCCTCCGACCCCATCCACTCGGACCCCGTGAGGGAGGCGCAGGATTAGATCGGGCGTGTCCTCCTACAGGCGGCTTTTGGACGAATGGTGAAAAATAGCCACACACACACACACACTTTCGATCCGCGGGTCGAGAGCGCACCTCTTCCGGTCGAAGCTAAGCGGGCCGCGCACAGCTTGAATTAGTTAACGAGAGAGGGGCAGAAGGAGGGGCCTCACATCAAGGCCAGGAGGGGGCAAAGCCCCGGAATCAGGCGGTGCCGAGGACGATGTGCATGCAAAGGAACGCCTTGGACAGGAACCCGGCGGCGAAGTACCGGAAGAAGCAACATGCTGTGGTGGTGGTGCCGTCAACGGCGCGCCGTATAGCCACACACACACACAAATATTCCCAAATCGCCCCCAGGCTATTTTTTTACTATGTTTGAACATTCGTCCCTGTAGAGGGACGGGCCCGCCCTAAGCCCGGGAAGCAGGAGCACGGGAGGACAGCGGGGGCGTCCGAGGCGCAGCGCGGGCCGCGAGCACCCGGCGGCAGACCTCCGAGGCTCCGCCGGCCGGCTCACTTCTTGGACTTGGAGGCCTTCAGCATGGCCGCCTCCTTCTCCTCCTGCAGCTCCTCGCGGGAGGCAGCTACTGGGAGGTCCTTCGTCGAAAGGATTCAGGGAGGATGCAGCCCCGTTGGAGGGCTCTGTTGCGCCGGAGTGGGCCTCGGGCGAAGCGGGATCAAGCCCGATGAGGCGGGATCAAGCCGGATTAGGCGGGATTGCGCGAGACTCGCCGGATTAAGCGGGATTAAGCCAGATAAAGCCGGATCTCGGACCAGGGCAGAATCTGAATTTGACCTCCCAGCAGTGGCATCCGAACTCCTTGAGGCGCTGGTCCCGGGCCGCGGACTTCTTCTCCTCGATCTTCTTCTGCGCCTCCTTCTGGGCGGCCAGGCGCTCCTCCTTCTCCTCCGCGGTGCACTTCATGCCGCGCTTGGCGTAGGCCTGGTTGCGGACGAACTTGCAGTTCATGCCCTGCATCGACATCTTCCTCGGGCGCCGCGTCTTCTTGATGCCATTCCGGTGGTTCTTGTAGACCTGGTTGTGGCCCGTGTGGTTCTTGGACTTGGCCATCGGCCCAGAGGACAGCGGCGGTGGCCCCGAGCGCAGCAGCCTGAGCCAGAGTGGCTACGGAGAGGCCGAAGACGCGGACGAGAAGGGCAGAATGGAGCAGAACTGCCCGTGGAGGCCCACGGAGCCAAGGAGCGGACGAGGAGGAGGACGGGGAGGATCGGGAGGAGCAGCAGGAGAGACGAGACTGAAGGGGCCCCAGGGCACACAAACAAATACACACGAATAGCAGGATCCCCCATATTTTCCCTATACTTTCTGGGTTTTTGTCTTCCCCCCTCTTCCCATCTTTTCCCATATTTTCTGAGGGATCGACGTCTAATTGTGTCTGCGTGCCTTTTTCCCTCCTGAGAGGCGGGGGAGAAGCGACCGCGCACGACGCCGGTGGCAGGCTCCAGCTTCGCCGCCCATGGGCAGGACAAATTCAAAGGCGGAAGGACCTGTCCGGCCACGCCCACCACGACGAGGCGCCCAGAGTATCCGCCTCCGGACCTCGCTGCGAGATGCCCCCCGAACAGATCTGCAGACCTGCACGCTATTTTTTTCGAGGGAGAGGAGGAAAGAAAGCGACCACATAACGTCACCTGACTCGGCCTCGACCGCTGTGCGAATCAAAAGGTCGCCAGGCAAACCGGGAACACAACAAGAGCGGACCTGCATTTCTCAAACCCATGCAATGAACCGCGGCCTGAAAGAGGAACGAGCGTGCGGCATGCGTGAAGAAGGGACAGCCCTGCACGAAGTCATTGGCCGAAGCAGCAGATTCGGCGCAAGTCTCTGGTGGCGCGTGGCGCAGATGCCTCCCCGCGCCCCCCGCCCACCCACTCTTAGGTCGGGCATGTCCTCCTGCAGACGGATTTTGGAATAAAAATGAAAGATGGTCAAAAAATGCTCCAACATGGTCAACCCTAGTCGGGAAACCGTCCCCAGACTACGTTTACCTACAGTCGGACTTGATTGGACAGGACACGCGAGAGGATACCAGACCCCTCCGAGGCCCACATCGCCATAGGAATGTAGGAGGCATGGGCCGAGAGACACAGGACACAAGGGTACCCTTGCTTTGGCAGGATCGACCTATCGGCTACACGCAAGAGTGACCCTGGGTAAGAGTGACCTTTGGTGCGCGGCTTTTCGGGGGCCGCGGGGGACCAAACCTGGGCGCGCAAGCCGCTGCTCCCGCTTCGTTTTCAGCCATCTGGGGGCCCATCGGTGCCCGCACCAAAGGTCACTCCGGCGAGAGGTCACTCTTACGTCCAATCGAGACCTACTCATCAATGCCGACTGCATCTGGGAGCACTCCTCCCTATAGTAGGGATCCCACAAAGGACGTACGCGTCCAGCTATGTGCATGAACACGGCCCCTCGATTCGCGAGACCGGCCGCGTTATACGAACATTTGTGCAATGCGTGCTCTCGAAACCAGCGTGGATTCATGTACGTGTACGTCCTTCTGTCGCTCCTGATATAGAGAAGGGGCGTGCCCGCCTCGAGCCTGCCCTGGCGAGACGAGGCGCCACGGCCGCCGACGCTGCGCACAAGGCGCCGCGCGGCCCTCGCGCGCCCGGCCCCCCCGGGGAGGGCCCGCGGAGGGGCCCCCCGCGGGGGGCTGCCGAGGGCAGCCCCGGGACGGTCCGGGGGCGGCCCAGCTAGGAAGGCACCCACTATACACCAACACCGATCCTGGCCCACGATCGGTGTATACGCCCTCCTGCCTTGCGCAAGAAGGCATGTACACCGATCCTGGGCCCAGGGTGATCCTGGGCCAGGATCGGTGTTGGTGTATAGCTGGTGCCCTCCGAAGCGTGAACGGGGGGGATGGCAAAGGGGCGGCCCAGCGTCCCTGACCTTCCAGAGAGCTATTTTCTAGCACGGGAAGCCTAAAAGCCTAAAAGACGGAGCGAAACAGCTTAGAACCAAGACGTAGAATAGCTTTGGGATCGGTTTTTAGGTCGGGTGCTATTTTTTAGCCCTCCCGGAAGGTCAGGGGTGAAAGGGGGGATGGCAAAAGGGGGGGGGGTGAGAATCAGCTCGCGTGGCTGATTTTCCCGGCGCCGGAGGCGGCTGATGTATCGAGGAGTGGGCCCCTCGGTGAAGCCGAAGCCAGCTGCATGCAGCAGATTTCGCAACCCCCCCTTTCCCAAATCCCCCCCTTTCGTCCGGCCCGACAAGGTCGGCCCAGCGTGAAAGTCGGGCCTGTCCTCTAGAGGAAGAGTGTTGAAAAACAGTCCGAAAATCATCCGGGGACGACTTTGTTGCTGCTCTGCGCATGTTGGAGCATCTGTGGGGTATGCTTGGTTTTTGTTCGTCCAAACTCCGCCAATAGGGGGACATGCCTGACCTCAGCCCAGTGTGCACCCGCGAGGGCGTAGTGGCGGCCAGAAGAGATCCAAGAAGGATATCCAAGAGGGCTTCATGACGGCACCGCGCGCTCCAAGAGGAACAGAAGGGGGCCCCAGGACGGTGAGGACTGTCAGAAGCACTCCCTTTTCGGCTCCCAAGAGTTGTCGCGTCAGCATGGCTCATCGACGGCCTGTGGAGAAGCCCAGGGGAGCCCCAAGAGGGGGCCAAGAAGGCCCGAGACGGCCACGAGAAGGCCCCAAGACGCCAGAGGGGCCCAGGACCCCAAAGAGAACCGCGAACAGCCCAAGAGGGCTTCCAAAGGGCTCCAAGGCAGGCTCAAGGGGGCCCCAAGAGGCCGATCGAGACCCGAGCCAGCCCAAGAGAGGCTCAAGACGACTCAAGGGAGCCGGGAAAGAGATCGCAAGATAGCCCAACAGGGCCCCAAGGACTGCCCGAAGGGGACCGAGGCGAGCCCCAAGAAGGAGAGGAGAGGAGGGAAGCAGGGGAAGAGGATGCGGAGAGGGAAGGAGGAGGAAGAGGAAGACGAGGAGGAGGAGAAGGAGGGAAGGCGGAGAAGGAGGAGGAGGAGGAGGAGGAAGGGAAGGGAATAGGGGGGGGGACACAGGAGTACAGAGAAGGAAGGAGGAAGGAGCAGGAGGAGGAGGAGAGGAGGGAGGAAGGAGGAGGGAGAAGCCGAGGACGCGGACGGGGACGAGGGAACGAGGGCGGTGCGGACGAGGACGGGGGGGACGGGGAAGAGCAGCAGGAGAGGGGAGGAGAGGAGGAGGAGGAGGAGGAGGAGGAGGAGGAGGGAGGAGAGGAGGAGGAGGAGGAGGAGGAGAGGAGGAGAGGAGGAGGGGAGGAGGAGGAGGAGGAGGAGGAGGAGGAGAGGGTCAGAGAGCAGGGCGGGGGCGAGGAGGCTGGCGAGGACGGGGACGAAGGCGAGGGAACGAGGGAGAGCGAGGAGGCCGCGCGGGAGCGGCGGCAGAGGAGACAGAGAGAGCGGGACAGCGGGACGGCGGCCGGTCCCCGGGGAGGACGGAGCCGCAGAAGCCAGGCCACAGCGGGGTCGGATCTCGATGGACACGCGAGGGCATACTACAGGCCTCGGAAAAAAATGGCGAACACTCATGCCACATTCATCTGTGAACGCCTCCCCCTCCCCCAAATGTTCAAAGTTGGCGGTGGGTCTGATGAGTTGCACCTCGACCGCAGTCTCCCCCCCGCGTGCCAACTTTGAGTTTGGGGGGCAGGGGGGGTGTTCACGAATTGTTTCCCTCTACCGTAGCACTACATGTCCTCCTTGGAAGCGTGCGTCCCACCCGAGCATCTTGCACAAACTTGTTATATATACATGTATGTATATATACATGTGTATATATAGATCGTTCCCAGAGCGGGGCAGCAGCCGGGCCCCAGCCAGGATGGAGCCGCAGAAGCCAGGCCACGCCGGCTCGGATCTCGTGGGACACGCGAGGACAGACCACAACCCTCGACAAACAAGTAACCCCAAAAGTGTCTTACGTGGCTGAGCTGTTTGTGGGGAGATGTTGGACAGAGTAGCGATGACTGCGAGGTGCTTGTATGCGCCGCTCCTCCAATGTCGGTCATCATCGCAATTCCGAGTCGTTCCTGGTCAGACGACCACCTTTGCCCTGGCCCAGACATTGGAGGGGCGTCGTATCGACATTGAAGGTCGCGCCGACATCGCAGGGGCGTGGTCGCCATTTTTGAGGTTAATTTTGACGAGGGTAGTAGTACTATATGTCCTCCTTGGAGTCGTGCGTCCGAGCCGAACATCTTGCACCCACGTGTAATAAATACATCGTTCCCCGAGCGGTATGGCCAGAAAGCGCCCGCTGAGGTGCGTACACTATAAGATCTATCGGTGCGCGCGTCGCCCAGGGAGGGGGAACGGGGGGGGGGGGGGGGCGACGCACGCGTATAGTGCGGGCGCGGCCGCAGGAAACCCTCGCAAGAAACCCAACCCTGAGAACCCGTGCGCGAGGTGGAAACCCAGAGCACCCTGAACGCAGCAGCTCATTCAGCGGCTGCGGGAAGTCACCGCGCAGCGCGAGGAGCGAAGAAACCCAGGATACCCTGACGAAAAGCATCTGGTTTCTTGATGCGCGCCCCCACTGTAATACCAGCATGTTGGGGTGACGCCGGTCTCGGAAACAGACCGCCGGATCGGCTGCGAGACGCCTGGCACGGAGCCGAAGCCGGGCCGTCGCGCCCGGCTCCGTGCTGGCCCTGGCCGACGCCGGTGCAGCGAAGCGAACCGACTCGAAGCTTCGGTGGCGCCTCACGGGGGCCTCCCATACCATCGTGCTGGCCCAGGCGAGTCGACGCTCGCCGACGCGAAGCGACACCAGTCGACGCGAATCGGCACCAAAGCGACGCCAAATCGACGCTACATCGGCGCTACCTCTGCGCTCGCTCAGCGGCTGCCAGACGCTAGCGCGCGGGCCTGCACCATAGCGAAGAGCAGGGATCACGGCGGCATTCAAGGCTCCACTGATTTGCTACCGAACCGAACCGGATCGGAACCGCGGCGCAGGCCGGCGAGTCGAAACGTCTCGGACGAGACCGCGGGCGGCCCTGGTGCGGAGGAGGGGCGGGCAGCTGTGGGCGACACCGGTCGCGGGCGGCAACCTCGCTCAGGAAGTCTGGCGCCCGCAGGCTGGGCAGGGCCCGAGACTTAGGTCGGGCATGTCCCCCTACAGGCCGATTTTCGACGGAAAAACAAATACCCCAAAATACTCAAAGTAGCGAAAAATACTAGACAGATCGTCCCCAGACTATTTTGTTTGACTACTTTTAGATATTCCTCCTGTAGAGGGACAAGCCCGAGTTAACCCAAAGACCTCCAGACACGACTCGAAAGTGTCGGGTCCAAGGTTTAGGGCGGGAGCTTCGGACAGCGCTTCGCCGCGGCGGCACCGGCGGCACGCTGTGCCCTTCGAGCGGACAGCGTGTCGCTCCGCTCTGCGTTGCAGGAAGCCGGAGGAGCTCGGGACGTCGGCGCCTGGAGAACCGGAAAACGGATAGCGTGCAGCGTCGAAGCGTGGTGGGCCAGGAGCGGCGGAGCGAGGCGCTGTCCAAAATGCCCCGAAGGTACTCTCTGGACGTTTTCGGGCCCTCGGCTCTCTGGCGGCCGCTCGGGACGATCCGGGCACCCCCAGAACGCTCTCGACGAGGCGCAGCTGATGGAGAGCGTCCCGAGGTTGGAAAGCCGCCGAGAACCAACGAGAACGTCCGAAAACAACCTCGAATCTCGAGCTGGCGGAGCGACTCGCTATCCCAAAGTTCCCGTCGGGCGGGAGGGTAACGGTAACGGCGGCCGCGGGTGCACCCGCCAGGGTACGTGCGCGCCACTGGCGCATCAATCGCCTGTGTGCACCAAAGCATGTAGGGGGTGGTCCAGGCCCCCCCCAGTAAGATCGTTAGCGTAATCCCGGAAGGCGGGGTTTGGCCCCAGTGCCGTGCATGGACGTTATATTCGAACCCTGTGGTCCAAGATGCCCCCCAGACCCCCGAAATTAATATTGATGGCGCGACGACGGGGGGGGCGTGAGTGGACAGAAATATTCGAACCCCAAAGTACCGCCTTTACTGAGATCAACATTGATGTCGGGGGCGTGGGGTTGATTTAGAAGAATCTCCCTAGAATGTGTAAGGGTCCGAATAGATTGTCCATCTACTGTGTCGAACGTTACCCTGAGAAGGAAAATAACACGCTCACCGACCGTTGGGGGGGGGGGAGGGCACGTTTGGCCCCTCCCAGCCCTCTGAGCAGCCCCGCCCCTTCCCGCTTCCCCCGGGCGCGCCGCGGAGTCCGGGCCCCCCCCCCCCTGCGAAGCGGGGCGTGACGCCGACGGCCTCGGGGTCGCACGAGACCGCTGCGCTCGCGGGGAGGGGCTGCTGCCCAGACGCAGAAGACGCCACCGGCCGAGGCCCTCGGGGGCGCTCCTGGTCGGTGCCGAGGGATCGATCGGGAGGAGAGGCGGGAGGAGGAAGAGAAGGAGCGGGCCTCGCTGGCTTCGCAAGCAGCCACGCTGATGTCCGAAAGGTTATCTCCGTGCTGAGCTCCAGCCCAGTTGCCAAGTGGAATGGAGTTATCGTAGCTCGACGCGACGAACCACGTGTCACCATTCCCCTCGAGGTTGTCCAGATACCAGTTGGATGGATCATCGGCAAATGTCTCGAGTATGGCCGAACTGTTTTCGTGCTTGTAGACGCTCGTAGAAGCATCGTCCCGATAGTATCTTCCGTTCGCGGGTCCGTAGCCACTGACCATAACGCACGTGACGCCCACAGCCTGGCCACACGGACAGAGACATGAGGGAGAAGAAGAGGACAGCGAGAGCAGAGGAGGAACCGGGAGGAACAGAAGAGAAACTGGAAGTGAAGGACAAGGAGGAAGCGAGAGGACGAGGGGGGAGAGAGAGAGAGAGAGAAAGAGAGAGAGAGAGAGGAGACAGACGCAGACATCCAGCGTCTCGATTCTTTCGAGACACGGCCCCCCTGACCTTGGGTGGGGCATGTCCTCCTACAGGCGGATTCGGTACGAAAAATAAACCATTGTCAAACAACCCAACAATGGTCCAACAATAATCACACAAAAAAAGCGTTCCGAGGCAGATTGTTGAACATTCCTCCTGTAGAGGGACAGGCCCGACTTAACCCTGACCTATCGACCACTTCCCTGGGGCCGGTTGTTTGTCGCGAGCCGTTGCTTGACGGTCCTGGGGCCAGGCGGGGGGCCCCAGGGGGCCCAGGCCCAGCAAAAACCTCCGCATCGAACAGTTCAACTCGTCGGACGTCTGGGGAGGAGGAGGAGGAGGAGGAGGAGGAGGAGGAGGAGGAAGAGGAAGAGGAAGAGGAGGAGGAGGAGGAGGAGGAGGAGGAGGAGGAGGCGGAGGAGGAGGAGGAGGAGGAGGAGGAGGGAGGAGGAGGAGGAGGAGGGGGAGGAGGGGGGGGGGAGGGGGAGGAGGAGGGGGGGAGGAGGGCGGAGGAGGAGGGGAGGAGGCAGAGGAGGAGGGGGAGGAGCAGGGGGAGGAGGAGTGGGAGGGGGAAACAGGGGAGACATACGAGACGCAAGACGATGAGGAGAGGCGAGGGCACCAGCGAGGAGCACGGGCGCAGGCCCCGAAGCCCACGCGAGAGGCCCGCGGCCCGGGCGGGGAGGGGGGCTCCCGAGGGCGCCCGCCACTCTGGAACGGAGAGGCGGGCCTGCCGCGGCTCCGTGGGCCCAATACGGCGACCCCAACGGGAGGGGGCGGTCGTCAACCGCATCGGCCGAGCCCGTCCGCCGTCCCCGACCACCCCCTCCCTCTGCTCCTGCTCCTCCTCCTCCTCCTCCTCCCCTCCTCCTCCTCCTCCTCCCCCTCCTCCTCCGCCTTCTCCTCCTCCTCCTTCCTGCTCTGCTCCTCCCCTCCTCCTCCTCCTCCTCCTCCTCCTCCTCCTCCTCCTCCTGCTCCTCCTGTTCCTCCTGCTCCTCCTGCTCCTGCTCCTGCTCGTGCTCCTGCTCCTGCTCCGCTCCTCCTCCTCCCTCCTCCTCCTCCTCCCCTCCTCCTCCTTCCTCCTCCTCCTGCTCCTCCTGTTCCCTCCTGCTCCTCCTCCTGCTCCTGCTCCTGCGCCTGCTCCTGCTCCTCCTCCTCTCCTCCTCCTCCTCCTCCTCCTCCCTCCTCCTCCTCCTCCTCCTCCCCTCCTCCCCTCCTCCTCCTCCTCCTGTCTCTCCTGCTCCTCCCTCCTCCTCCTCCTCCTCCTCCTCTCCTCCTCCTCTCCTCTCCTCCTCCTCCTCCTCCTCATCCTTCCCTCCTCCTCCTCCTCCTCCCCCCCTCCCACTCTCCCCCCTCCCATCTCCCCCCCCCCCGCTCCCCCCCTTTGGACCAGGGGGTTGACCCCCCCCCCCTCTTCGCCGCGTTGCCCCGAAGGGTATGGGGGGTCCAGAACTGTGCCCCTGCCATGCCGCCGAAACTCTGATACACAAACTATTCCTGACCCGAACACCCAGCCACTTGCACTGACCCTAAGCGTAGCACAAAGCCACCCTAGCCCAACCACCCTAACCCAACACGTCTAACTTTAGACTGGCGCCCTCGCCTTGACCCTACCACCACACACCTTACATTGACCCTACCACCCTGACCCTAACACCCGAGTTAACCATGAGGACTGCCCTCAACCGAGACGTCCTGATCCGAACCCTCATACCATAATCATGTCAGCATAGCATTAACAACCTAAACCTAGCACCCTCACCCTAAACCACGAGCCCTCATCCGAGCATCATAACACTAACACGTTCACAACCCTATCACCCTAACCCCAACCCTAACACCCAAAACTTAACACCCGAAACATACCCGTAATCCTGGTACACTAACCCTGGCGCACAGTACATGACCATATCAACATAGGCCGAGTCAGTAACCTAGCCCGAACACCCTGAATATCACACCATACTACGACCACCCTGCCCATAAGCCGGGCACCCGAACCCGAACATCCTGACCCTGCACTCCACCCCGCCCCACGCAATCATTCTAACACTATCACCGTAACCCTAACCCGTACGCCCTAACCCTACCACCCTAACCCAACCACGCTAACCCTCACACCCTAACCCGACCCAGTCCACCCTGACCCGAACACTCTCACACGCTAACACGTATACCCTAGCGTTAAGCACTGGCCCTCAGGGGGGGGGAGTGTCGGGGGGTGTCAGCCCAGCACCCTAGCCCTGGCACCCTACCCCTGAGCCTGCCCATCTAACCCTCACCCTAACCCTTGCAACCCTAACCTTAAGACCCCAAATCCAAACCCTGACATCCTACCACGAACCCTCCGACTTCAACCCTAGCACCCTAACCCTACTCTAACCATAAGCACACACCCGATTCCAAACACCCTCACCCTACAACCCTGACCCTAACACCGTAACCCTACGACCCTAACTCTAACTCCCTAATCATGACATGCTCATCCTACCAACCTTAGCCACATTCACACCACCCTAGCTCAAACGCCTTAATGCTATCACCCTGTCGTACCCCACGCGAACACCAAGCCAGATCGTCCTAGCCCTAGCCCTAACCCTAGCACTTTAAGCCTGACATCCAATACCTGACCATGCAACCCTCAGTTTCGCACCCTAGGCGTACCCCTAGCAAACTAACCTAGCATTCGAAGACTAATCATAACACCCTAACCCTCAGCAGCAATGCCAGAGCTACACCTTGACAATAAGCACCCAAGCACAACCATCGTAATCGAACGCCTGGCACTCTAACCCTAGCATCCTAACCCTAAGTTGCAACCTTCATCATAAAACCATAACCCGAACACCATAGCCCTGACCCTAGAACCCTGTCCCTACCCTACCAACAAGGCCGAACCCTAACACCCTGACCCCAACCATTAAACCCGAATCCCACGACCCATCCTGAACACCCCAACCCTGACGCTCTGAGCACGAACTCTAATCCTAACACCCTAACCCTATCACCCTAATCCTGGCACCATAATCCGAGCACCCTAACACCATCACCCCCCCTCGCACCCTAACGTTATCAACTTTACCCTACCACCATGGCCTTGGCCCCAAGACCCGAAACCTACATTACCCACCAACTGGAACCCTAACACCATAAGCCTACCACACTGACCCGAACACCCTATTCTTAACACCCTGACCCTGATCACGAACTCGAACCCAAACACCCTAACCTATCACCCTAAAACTAGCACCCTGACACGAACAGTCTAAACCTATCACCCTAACTCTCGCACCCTAAACCTACCACCCTAACCCTGACACGCTAACCTTAGCCCTACCTCCCTACACCCTGTGAAATGGAGTGGATGTGAAAGAACATGTCTCCTGCTAAACTAAGAGATGATTCACTGGCGCTCCTTCGGAATCCGTACTGGGGAAGCCTTACTAAGGGATCACTCCCCAAACAGTGTGTGCACTTAGGAGTTCCGCCTTTTGTTCTAAAGGAACTGGGCCTATCTGGCGGTCTGGCGGCTATGTTGCCGCCGTCGCCGTCCCGTCGCCGCCTCGCCGCTGCCTGTCAACTGGGCCTGTCTGGCGGTCAGGCGGCTGTGTTGCCGCCGTCGCCGCCTCGTCGCCGCCCGTCGTCTGGGCCTGTTTGGCGGTCTGGCGGCTATGCTGCCGCCGTCGCCGCCCCGTCGCCACCTCGTTTCCGCCGGTCGACTGGGTCTGCCTGGCGGTCTGGCGGCTATGTTGCCGCCGGCGCCGCCCCGTCGCCCCCTCGTCGCCGCCACATAGGTTGCTCGACACATGTTCTCCTTTCTACAAGAAGAATAGGCTCAACCCCCCCCCCGGAAATCACGGCCCCCCTGGGGTATTGCAGTGTCATATCTAGTCTGCACACTCGTCCATCCGAAATACGAATTCATACTATCCCAGCCAGGCCGGTATCGCCCCCCCATGACCGTCGAATCATACTATGCGCGCACACTTCTCATCGCAAGAAAGCAAATGTCAATAGCAGCCGCCCACCAAAAATATGCACGCGCACTCGCTGATCAACATTATCACATTAAAGAATCCCTTGCAACACAGGGGACGACATGCACGCGCGCGCGTCGTCGCACGCGCATGCCAACATACTTCGGAAACCGTTAGTTTCGTCTCGTAAGGAGGTGAAAACGAGCGCCCCGGAAACATGTTTAAAACACATGGCTTCGCGGCTTCGCACCAACAAATTCAAACAAAGCCTGCGTTCGCGCCCTTCCGAATTCTTAAGAGAATCATCGGTTCTTCAACATGTACATCGACTGCGACAGAACGTTCTTCTCGCGCGCGCATGTCGATATCGTTCGAGCACCCTTGCACGCGCGCAAGAATCCCGTGCAAAAAAATGGCGAAGAGCACGCGCGCGCGTCGTCGCGCGCGCACGCCGAAATCCTAGAACCACATTGGGTTTCGCCCGGATTTCAAGACCGCGTGCCCCGAATACACATGAACAGCACAACGGTTCGCAACATCCGTCTTTTTAATGCGCTCGCAGTCTTGCTACGCTTTCGGCGAACCATCGGCTCTTGAAGATTATTATTACGTTCTGCCAAACGGACCTCTCGCGCCCCATGTCGAAATCATTCGAACGCCTTCGCGCGCGTGCTGGGAGAGGGGGGTGCGGGCCACTCTCGCGCGCCGGCCGCGCCCACATGTCGAACTCCTTACAAAACCTGCATCACCGACGCGAGGACGCCGTCATCGCCGCCGGCGCGGTCAGCACCGACGCCGTCACTGGCCTTGTCGTCGGCGGTGTCACCATCGCCGCCAGCATCGCCGCTACCATCATCGCGTCTACCGTCGCCGACGTCGCCATGATACCGTGCCCGCCCAAGTCGCCGACTCGCACTGCAGAGCCCGCTGGGA
>CAUYUJ010015738.1:1012513-1023314 GCA_963575745.1 Prorocentrum cordatum
CTTGTCAAGCTTTCGGACCCCCCCCCTGGGGGGGGGTTGGGGTCCTGGAGCTTCTTACCCCCCCCCCCTGGGAAGGGTTTGGGGTCCCGGAGCTTTCGGAAAACCCCCCCTGGGGGGGGGGGTCCTGGAGCTTCTGGAAAACCCCCCCCCTGGGGGGGGGGGTCCCGGAGCTTTCGGACCCCCCCCCCTGGGAGGGGTTCGGGGTCCCGGAGCTTTCGGAAAACCCCCCCCTGGGGGGGGGGGGGGGGGTTGGACTCCCCCTCTGGGGGTTCCTCCTCCCTCCTCCTCCTCCCCTTGGGGGCCAGAGCCGGAGCGAGGCCGGATCCGCAAAAGCCGGCAGGAATCGGCTGACGCATCGAATCGGCAAAAGCCGGATCGGGCAAACTCGAAATCGGAATCGCGAATCGGCATCCCGGAATCGAGTCGGCTCGAAATCGGAATCGCGGAAATCGACTAGAATCGAACCGGCGGAATCGGAACGACCCCTGGCTTGAGAGGTCCCTTCTAATGTGTGAACGCTCTGAGACGGATGCATCCTCGTCCCCCGTCCGATCCTCCCCCCCCCGCCTCGGTGCCAGCTCAGTGTGCATAAGAGGCACTGCGCAGGCCCGACGACGGCTCGAGAGGTCCCTTCCAAGTGGGTGCTCTCAGGGACACTGCGCAGGCCTGACGAGAGCTTGAGCGGTCCCTCCCCATGTGTGAACGGTCTGAGACGGATGCATCTAAAACAGGGCTAGGATCGGGATAAATCGCTCCAGAGCGTTCCGGAGCGCTCTCAGAGCGTTCCGGAACGCTCTGGAGCGGCCGCGGCGCCCAACACATCCTCCAAACCCGCCGATTCTCAGAGATTTCGAGTTATCCCGATCCGATTTTGTCCCGATTTTTGCATCGTTTTAGCATCCTCGTCCCCCGTCCGGTCTCCCCCCCCCCGCCTCGGTGCCAGTCGGCGCGGCACCGCCCTCCGGGGACGCAGCAAACCTGGGGCGCTGGAGGGGGAGGCGCCCGGCCGGCCGCTGGCTGGCAGGAGGGGGGACGAGGAGGGGGGGGAAGCCAACAGGGGGGGACGAGGACGGGGGGGGGGCGAGGGGGTGGGGGGCGAGGAGGGGGGGACGAGGAGGGGGGGGGACGAGGAGGGGGGGGAGCCAAGCTCCAAAATGAAGCGAGAAGGTGGGGAGCACCTGGGCCAGGGGCACCTGGTAGCAACCCCCGAAACAGAGCCCGACAGATTTCAGGACGCGCCGAACGCAACTCTCCACTTGCGCTGGCCTTCCCGACACGTGCAGCAAAATCACCGGCGTGTGCACCTCCCCGCCCCCCCGCTCCCGAGCGCTTGTCGGGCGCCCTGGCGCCTCCCTCCCTGGTGCTCTCCAAGGCCGCTCTCGGATTCTCCCAAAAATGGTTTCTAGGACAGCCCCAGCAGGTCACCAAGGCCGCCGACGTGGCCCGATACGGTGCTGGCATTGGGTAAGGAAACCTTCGATAAGGCATCCAGGGTCTGGAAGCCAATGGGAAGCCAATCGTGGATTGGCCATGGATATCACCGCCGCCCTCATCAGATAAGGAATCCTCCAGGGTCTGCAGCCGCCAGGGCAAATTCCTTAACCACTCACTGCCCCCACCGTGTGCCCCAAAAGCGGCCCAAACTGCCCTGAAGACGGCCACGAGACCCCCAAGACGGCCCGAAGGGGCTCCAAGTGGACACCCCGTAGGGCCGGAAGAGGCTAACTCACGGATGATGCCCCTCAGTTTGGGAGCACAATCTTCACATTCTCGGCCTATCGAGCCTCCGTCCGCTCAGAATGACCCGACTGACCTCCAAGATGGCCCCAAAACGGCCCAATACGGACAAGGAATGTAATAGGAGCTCGACCACAAGAAACCTTCGGCAAGAAACCCAACCCTGAGACCACAGGACGTCCATTGATTGTGGGTGTGAGATCGTCGCGCTTTCCGTAGCAAAATCATCGGAACCCAAGAAAGCCGGGGTATCCTGGAGGAAAGCAGGGTGTTTCTTGGCATGGGTTCCCACTGCAACCCAGACGGCCTCAAGACAGCCCAAGAGGGCCCCAAGACGGCCCAGGACGACCCCGAGAAACCTCCAAGCTGGCTCAACGACGGCACCAACAGTCCCCGAAGAGGGCATTCGCCCCGAGACGGCACGAGAGATCCCAGGACAGCCCAAAGAGGGCCCCAAAACGGCACAAGAGGTCTAAGAAACCCGCATGAATGCCCCGCAGGAGCTCAAGACAGCCCTAGCACGGCCCAAATTAACTCCATGATAAGTCACAAGACGTGAGGCCGAAGCGTGCCACATGTGACGGTTGTCACATTCCTCCTCCTCCTCCTCCTCCTCCTCCTCCTCCTCCTCCTCCTCCTCCTCCTCCTCCTGTTCCTCCTCCTCCTGTCTTCATGCCCCTCCTCGTTCTCCGATTTCTTATCCCTCCCGTTCTCCTCCTCTTCCTCCTCCTCCTCCTCATCGTCGTAGTCGTCGCCGCCATCAGCATCCCCAAGATCATTGTCATGTCCTGCAATCGCCACACAGAGTGGTGGGCTGGCGCGGCGAAGGAACGTGCCGCAAGGCAGCTGGATATGAACGATGATGGCTCGAAGGAGGTATGTTTCCCATGGACCCACAAGCCCCCCCCCCTACGCGAAGCCAAGGAACGGGGGCAATATGTAATTGCAGCGATGGGAACGGAAGGGTTGGAGGAGGACGAGGAGGAGGAGGGAAAGTGAATAATAATGAACGGTCACTGTCACTCAAACACAACCACACGCGAAGCAATCACGGTCCACAACATAATGCAACACTCGCGCACAGGAATCAAAACCAACGCCCATTGTCAGGCCAAGTGTCGATATGTCGGCGTCGCGAGACCTACGCGGCGCCGACACTCCAAAAGGAAAAAAACGGTGGCGCGGAAGAAGTTTCTACGGCTTCGCCGACAAAACAAGCGACGCCGAAGAGGCGCAAGCACGCGCGAGCCGAAGAAGGGCAAACTACGAACAATGCGCCACGCGACCAGCATCAAATCGAAGCAAACACGCAGGGAATTCTATCCCTTCAGTTCAAGCGTACCTCGGGCAAGCCGCATCAGCGATGCACGAGCGGCGCGCTACCATGAAGAGCGCGACCGCAAATGTATGGCATTATCCACATACGTGACGCGCGCGCTGGCTCGGTGTGCCACTTCCTAACCAGACAAAATCCACGCCCTCGTGCAACGCGAATCCGCCACTATAATGCAACGCGCACGCAGTCGGGCACGCACTGCGCCCCGCCTCGCGCAATCGCAAACGCCGCGAACCGCTCGAGCGACGCGCGCGGCCGCAGGCATACGCGTGCCCGTGACTCAGCCACCCCCGTCGAAATGGAGGAGACCAAACCAAAGAACCCAAATCCATCAAACACGGTAACGCTCAACAAACTGTGAAGCGCAACACGCCGCACCAAAAAAAAAAAAAGAGGAACAGACATACGAACACAGCAACGAACAGAGCAACAAAAAGGAACACACATACAAACATTGCAACCAACAAATCAACTCCCCTGGTGAACATGGTCCCGTCCAGAGATGAGCTTCCGCCCACCCCGCCGCGGCCGGCGCGCTCAACCCCGCGGCAGAAGGGCCACCGCCCGAGGCAGGAATGCCGGGCGGCCGCGGCGACGCGCTGTGCACCGTGGGCCGCCTTCCTGCCTCGACGACCCGCTCGCTGGCCGTCGCCGCCTCCGCCGCTGGTCCGCGGCTCTGGCTGGCTCGAGCGCGGACGCCCCGCTGGCAGTCGCAGCAGCGGTCGGGCGCCGCAGCCGGCCGAGCCCCCGCGGGCACGCTCTTCTGCCTGGGCTGCCGGGCTCCAAAGGTCAGCGCCGCCACGCGCGCCGCACCAGCAGCCGGCATGCGTCCAGCACGTCCTCCGGGAGAGCCCCTGGCGGCTTGGCACACGACCCCAGCAGCCGCCCCCCCCGTGGCCGCTCGGTGGCCCTCGCCCCCCGGCGGCGCGTCCGCGGCCGCAGCGTCACGGACGGCATCTGCGCCTGCGCCCCCCGCCGGGGCCCAGCAGGCCGCACCCCAAGGCGCCACCGCGGAGTGCGCTGGGCAGGCCGGCGCGGGCTCGCTAAGGGAAGCGCTGGAGCTTGGCATGCACGTGCTCGCTAAGGCCGGACTCGGAAGAGGGGGAGGTGCGGGGGCGGGGGGCGGCGGGCCTGCCGTCGAGCTCGCTGCCGTCAAGGGGAGGTTTCGGGTGGCGGGCGCGCGGGCCGGGCGAACGTCGGCTCGCCGGGGTGGCCCTTTCGCCCGCCCTCGCCTGCCCCCGATGCCCCGGCAAGGAAAGGGGGAGGGAGCCGTGCCCCGCTCACCTGCCGGAAGCCAGCCGCTGCTTCGCCCCCGGCACAGCAGCCGTGGGACGGCGGGAGCCCGAGGGGGGTGCGCGCCAGCCCTGCCATGACCTCCAGAGGCTCTCGCAGCTATCGAGCCCGAGGCTGTTCGACGAGTCTGCCTTCGGGGGTTGCGCACCCAGCGGGCAGTCAAGAAACGACTCGGGGCGAAAAACTGCTCCCACGAAAAGGGTCGAGAGGTCCGTGGCCCCGAGACCCGAAAAAATGAGGCTGTCGGGGGTCTAGGTGCCCCCGACGCTCCACCACCTGCGCAGCACCAGGACCCCCGTGGGGCAACTGCGAGCGGGCAGCAGCAGACTGAGCCTCCACCTCTAAACCTGAAGGGGCCCCAGGACACACAAATTCGGCGGCCCAACGGGCCAGGGCGTGCTAAGATCTCCGGTACCTGGTTAACAGTATTTCTAGTTCGCGCGCGCGGGGCGGCCCCTGGGGGTCCCCGGGCGAAAAGTACCCCGGCAAGGTCCCGGCAAGTCCCCGGCAAGTCCCCGGCAAGGTCGGGTCAGAGATGCCGGAGTTCTGTTTCGGAGTCCAAGAGGGCTCCAGATCGGTCCAAGAGGGCCCCGAGAAGCTTTCTAGACGGTCCAAGAGAGGCCCGAGACGGCCAAAGATCGCCCGGAGACGCCCCAGATGGCCCCAAGACAGCCCAAGAGGCCTCCAAGACGCTCCAAGGGCCTTCCAAGAGGCCTCCGAAGAGGGCCCCAAGTTGCCAAAATCGTTGATTTTCATTGGTTTTTACCTAACAGCGTCGACTGATAGGTTTCTAGTTGACTCAAAAGAGCTCACAGATCACTCCACAGGGGGGTCCGGGCAGGCGTTGGGAGTTGCCGGCCGGCAGGGTGCCGGGCCTGTGCCGGGCTCGTTTTTCACCAACAGTCACACACTTCGTGCTCGTCGACCTCTCAGAACCCCATTCCCAGGCCACATTCTGAATAACCGGATGCAACAGTCACACACTTGGTGCTCCTTGACCTCCCAGAACGCCATTCCCGGGCCACATTCTGATTAACGGGATGCAACAGTCATACATTTCGAGCTCTTTGGCATCCCAGAACCCCATTCCCAGGCCACATTCGGAATAACAGGATGCAAGAGTCACACACTTCGTGCTCCGAGACCTCCCAGAACGCCATTCCCAGGCTACATTTGGAAAAATCGCACACAACAGGTATACACGCCGGGCTATCTGGCTGTCTGGAACGGCAATCCCGGGATACATTCAGAGTAATCCCACGCGACAGTCACCCACTTTGTGCTCTGTGACCTCTCATTTTTAGTATGATCAATATTCTTCTACGTGCTAACATGAGTGCGATGATGATGCTGATGCTGATTATGATTATGACTGTGATAATGATGGCGACGACGAGGTGGTGACGGCGATGATGGTGACTACGACGGTGATTGTGATGAGGATGTTGTTGATGATGATGATGCTGATGGTGATTATGGTGATACTGTTGGCGATGATGATGATGATGGTGATGACGATGATGCTGAATAGTATTTCTTGTATCACTATTACCTAACAGCGTAGACTGATAGGTTTCTAGTAGGCTCAAAAGAGAGCAGCAGATGACTCCACAGGGGGGTCTGGGCAGCCGTTGGGGACGAGTTGGGGTTTGCCGGCGGGGATCGTTTTTCGCATACAGTCACACACTTCGTGCTCTTCGACCTCCCAGAACTCCATTCCCGGGCCACATTCTGAATGCCCGGAGCCAACTGTAGGCCACTTCGTGCTCTTCGACTTCCCAGAACTCCATTCCCGGGCCACATTTTGGATGCCCGGAGCCAACTGTAGGCCACTTCGTGCTCTTCGACTTCCCAGAACTCCATTCCCGGGCCACATTTTGGATGCCCGGAGCCAACTGTAGGCCACTTCGTGCTCTTCGATTCCCAGAACTCCATTCCCGGGCCACATTTTGGATGCCCGGAGCCAACTGTAGGCCACTTCGTGCTCTTCGAGTTCCCAGAACTCCATTCCCGGGCCACATTTTGGATGCCCGGAGCCAACTGTAGGCCACTTCGTGGTCTTCGAGTTCCCAGAACTCCATTCCTGGGCATGATTTTGAATGCCCGGAGCCAACTGTAGGCCACTTCGTGTTCTTCGAGTTCCCAGAACTCCATTCCCGGGCCACATTTTTAATGCTGAGGCAGGCTGAGGCTGAGGCTGAGGCAGGCTGATGCTGAGGCAGGCTGAGGCTGAGGCTGAGGCTGATGCAGGCTGAGGCTGAGGCAGCCTGAGGCTGACGCCGAGGATGAAGGCAGACTGAGGCTGAGGCTGAAGCAGGCTGAGGCTGAGGCTGAGGCAGGCTGAGGCTGAGGCTGAGGCAGGCTGAGGCTGAGGCTGTGTCTGTGACTGCCGTTGCCACTGCGACTGTCATCGCGAATGCGACTACGACTGCGAGAACAGCAGAATTCTACAACTGGATTCTCATCTGAATCTTAAGGGGAATTCTTCCAGATATGCTCATACACATCGCTGTTAGGTTGCTTTGCGGGGATAACTTTCTGATGTTACCTAAACTAGCGAAGAACTGATAGGTTTCTGTTGACTCAAAAGAGCCTCACAGATCACTCCACAGGGGGGGTCCGGGCAGGTGTGGGGGGTTGCCGCGGCGGCAGGGGCCGGGCTCGTTTTCACCAAAACAGTCACACACTTCGTGCTCTTCGACTTCCAGAAACTCCATTCCCAGGACACATTGAACTACCCGGATGCAACAGTCACACACAAAGTGCTTTTCGAACCCAGAACGCCATTCCCGGGCCACAATCTGAATATACCGATGCAACAGTCACACACTTCGTGCTCATCGACATCCCAGAACGTCATTCCCGGGCCACATTCTGGAGGGCCGGATGCAACAGTCACACACTTCGTGCTCTTCGAGTTCCCAGAATTCCATTCCTGGGCCACATTTTGGATGCCCGGAGCCAACTGTAGGCTACTTCCTGGTCTTCGAGTTCCCAGAACTACATTCCGGCGGCACCATTTGAATGCCGGGGAGCCAATTGTAGGCACTTCGTGCGTCTTCGAGTTCCCAGAACTCCATTCCCGGGCCACCATTTGAATGCCCGTAGCCAAATGCAGGCAACTTCGGGAGGTGAGGTTGCTCCTCGAATTCTCCCAGAACTCCCATTCCTGGGCCACATTTTCAGCAGGGGCAAGAGCACGACGAGGAGGAGGACGAGCAAGACAGGAGGACGAGGACGAGCAGGAGCAGGACGAGGAGCAGGAGGAGCAGGAGAAGAAGGACGAGCAGGAGGAGGAGGAGGACGAGCAGGAGGAGGAGGACGACCAGGAGGAGGAGGACGACCAGGAAGAGGAGGAGGAGGACGAGGAGGAGGGGGGGGGAGAGCACCAGGAGGAGGAGAACGAGGACCACCAGGAGGAGGAGGAGGAGGAGGAGGAGGAGGAGGAGAGAGCACCAGGAGGAGGAGGACGAGCAAGACGAGGAGGACGAGAACGAGGACGAGCAGGAGGAAGAGGAGGAGGAGGAGGAGGAGGAGGAGCAGGAGAAAGAGGAGGAGGATGAGGAGGCAGGCTGAGGCTGAGGCTGTGACTGCGACTGCCGTTGCCGCTGCGACTGTCATCGCGAATGCGACTACGACTGCGAGAACAGCAGAATTCGACAACTGGATTTTCATCTGAATCTTAAGGGGAATGCTTTCAGATATGCTTCTACACATCGCTGTTAGGTTGCTTTGCGGGATAATTTTTAGTCGTTGGTGGTGTTTTTAGGACTGATAGGTTTCTAGTGACTGCAAAAGAGCTCACAGTATCACTAACAGGGGGGTACCCCCCTCCCCCCCAGGGCAGGCGTTGGGGAGTTGCCGGCGGAGGGTGCCGGGGCCTGTGCCGGGCCTCCCGGAGCCAACAGTACAACACTTCGTGCCTCGTCGACCTCTCAGAAACCCCATTCCCAGCCACATTTGAAGAACCGGATGCAACAGTACAACATTGGTGCTCCTGACCTTCACAGAACTCCATTCCCGGGCCACATTCTGATTAACGGGATGCAACAGTCACACATTTCGAGTTCTTTGGCATCCCAGAACCCCATTCCCAGGCCACATTCGGAATAACAGGATGCAAGAGTCACACACTTCGTGCTCCGAGACCTCCCAGAACGCCATTCCCAGGCTACATTTGGAAAAATCACACACAACAGGTATACACGCCGGGCTATCTGGCTGTCTGGAACGGCAATCCCGGGATACATTCAGAGTAATCCCACGCGACAGTCACACACTTTGTGCTCTGTGACCTCTCATTTTTAGTATGATCAATATTCTTTTACGTGCTAACATGAGTGCGATGATGATGCTGATGCTGATTATGATTATGACTGTGATAATGATGGCGACGACGAGGTGGTGACGGCGATGATGGTGACTACGACGGTGATTGTGATGAGGATGTTGTTGATGATGATGATGCTGATGGTGATTATGGTGATACTGTTGGCGATGATGATGATGATGATGATGATGGTGATGACGATGATGCTGAATAGTATTTCTTGTATCATTATTACCTAACAGCGTAGACTGATAGGTTTCTAGTAGGCTCAAAAGAGAGCAGCAGATGACTCCACAGGGGGGTCTGGGCAGCCGTTGGGGACGAGTTGGGGTTTGCCGGCGGGGATCGTTTTTCGCATACAGTCACACACTTCGTGCCCACTTCGTGCTCTTCGATTTCCCAGAACTCCATTCCTGGGCCACATTTTGGATGCCCGGAGCCAACTGTAGGCCACTTCGTGCTCTTCGACTTCCCAGAACTCCATTCCCGGGCCACATTTTGAATGCCCGGAGCCAACTGTAGGCCACCTCGTGGTCTTCGAGTCCCCAGAACTCCATTCCCGGGCCACATTTTGAATGCCCGGAGCCAACTGTAGGCCACTTCGTGCTCTTCGAGTTCCCAGAACTCCATTCCCGGGCCACATTTTGAATGCCCGGAGCCAACCGTAGGCCACTTCGTGCTCTTCGAGTTCCCAGAACTCCATTCCCGGGCCACATTTTGAATGCCCGGAGCCAACTGTAGGCCACTTCGTGCTCTTCGAGTTCCCAGAACTCCATTCCTGGGTATGATTTTGAATGCCCGGAGCCAACTGTAGGCCACTTCGTGTTCTTCGAGTTCCCAGAACTCCATTCCCGGGCCACATTTGAATGCTGAGACAGGCTGAGGCTGAGGCTGAAGCAGGCTGAGGCTGAGGCAGGCTGAGGCTGAGGCCGAGGCTGAAGGCAGACTGAGGCTGAGGCTGAAGCAGGCTGAGGCTGAGGCTGAGGCTGAGGCAGGCTGATGCTGAAGCAGGTTGAGGCTGAGGCTGAGGCTGATGCAGGCTGAGGCTGAGGCAGGCTGAGGCTGAGGCTGAGGAGGCTGAGCTGAGGCTGTGTCTTGACTCCATTGCCACTGCGGACTGCATCGCGAAATGCGACTACGACTGCGAGAAACAGGAGAATTCTACAAACTGGATTCTCATCTGAATCTTAAGGGGAAGCTCCCGATTGCTTCTACACATCGCCTGTTAGGTTGCTTTGACGGATAATTGGCGTTTGCCTTTTCGCTTCCGGACGCTCCAAGAGGGCCAAAGAGGCCTTCAAGACTGCTCCAAGACGGCCCACGAGGCTCCCAAGACGGCCCCGGAGCGGCCCAAGAGCGCCCCCCAGACGGCCCAAGTGCTGCCCAAGGCGGACCAAGAGGCCCCAAGACGGGCCCAAGAGGGGCTCAAGAAGGGAACCGAGAACTGAAAAATCGAGCCCTCCGCCCAGAAGGCGCCCAGGACCCCGAAAGAGGCCCCAAGAGACTCTCCAAGACACCCCCAAGACGCCCCAATAAGCTCCCGTGAGGCCCCAAGAGGACCAACAACGTCAGGCCCCAGGCCCCAAGAGGACCAACAAATACCGCCAAGAGCCCGCCGAAAGCCCCCCAAGAGCCCGTCACGAGAGCTCAGGAGGCCCCCTGGAGGCCTCCCGAGTTCTCCAAGAGGCCTAAAAAGAGGCGCCAAGAGGCCCCAACCGGCCCCACCGAGGCTCCAAGAGGCCACGAACGCGCAAGCAAACGCCTGCGATGGCACAATACGGGCCGGCGGAATGAGCGAAGCGATTAAATAAATACACACAAATAAAAAGATTCCCCATACTTTCCCGTATGTTCTGGGTTTCTGTCTTCCCCCCCACTTCCCATAGTTTCCCATATTTTCTGGGGAATCGAGAACTAATTGTGTCTGTGTGCTTCTTTTCCTCCTGAAAACCTCCTTACCGCACGGCGGTGGTCGGGCTCGGATTTCGACACTGAACGGCGGTGCGACCCCCGACTCCCGACGTCGCGGCTCCTCCGCGGCCTGGGCCCCGGCGGCCTCGAGCACTTCCTCGGGGACCGACTCTCCGCTTCGAGCTGGACGTCCT
>CAUYUJ010015739.1:2500-25000 GCA_963575745.1 Prorocentrum cordatum
GCGCAAGAATTCTATCCCACCTTGTTGCTCAGCTTGGGGGCTTCCGTCTGTACCTCGGGCCTGGGAGAGGGTCAGGCATGCCCTCCGTGGGAAGCAAGCCAAGCCCGAACAAGTTGACGCATAGGTGTGAAGCGCTAGGGCAGTCGCGAACGTGTCCTGTGCTCTGCGCGTCTTACTTGCAGTTCTTCGGCTCTGCCCATGCTGTGCACGAAGTCGCTATGCATAGGTTCGGACCGTGCTCCCCAGGTGATCTTCGTGGAGGGCCCACGGGTGGGCAACGGCGTCCGGATCCCAGCCAGCACTGACCATCCACCGATCGCGCGATCGCACGATCGTTGGGTAGAGGGGTGTCCGATGTGAGGGGGGATGAGATGGGAAAGTGGGTGAGGCGCAGGAGCCGGGTGGGCGACGGGACCGGGCGGGTGAAGAAGGCAGGGGTGGGTATACGGTGAGGGGGGGGGAGGCTATCCCCCCTGTCCCCTTTCCCCCTTTCTTCTCTTCAGATCCGCAGCTCTGCCCTCTGGATGCGCGGTCGTGAAGGGGGAGGGGGAGGATGATGGGGGACGAGGAATCGCCCTGCCTTTCCCTTATCCGCCCAGGAAGTCAGGGGGGTAGGAGGAGAAAGAGAAGGAGGAGGAGGGAGGAGGAGGGAGGAGGAGGGAGGAGGACCAGAGTCAGCCCACGATGCATCAATGACGTTGTAATACACCCTCCTGGCCCAAGGCCTCTCATCATGTGGCAACAGGCGAACGCCCCGTGGCCCGTGGCCTTGCCATTCAGGCGAGATCCCGTACTGCAGGAGATCCGCGTTTTACCCTTCCAGCTATCAGAACTGCAAAGAGGTGGGGTCATCCAGGGCGAGGAAGTGTCAAGCGAGAGCTCATCTTTGAAAAGGATCTTCTGCCCTCCATCCGTGCAAGCGCTCCGCAATCTCAAAGCTCTTGCAACTTCTAGGAATAATCAATCGAGAGTCCAACTCAAACATGGAGCCGCCCTCCATCCTTGAAGCTGTTGCGCAATTTCGAATTTCGGGGCATACTCGTTGGTGGGTGTACAAAAAGCAATCCCAATTTGCAAAGGAACTTTCATCAGTCCGTGAAACTGGTGGAAGCTTTTAGACGAATGTGCGTGGCGCTCAGGCGAGAGCCACAGTTCGAGAAAGACCCCCTTCATCTGTGTATCTACAAGGAGCTTGAAAGACGAATGTGCGCGGCGCTAAGGCGAGAGCCACATTTTGAAAACCACCGGCCCTCCATTCGTGCAATTGCTCAAACGTGTCAGCTTCGGAATAGAATAATCAGTTGTAAGTAAGTCTCACGCGAAACGCCAGCCCGAGCCTACGGACACGCGTGCTTGTGCGACAGGGCGAAATTTCTCGGGTGTGCTAGAAAACACGGAAACGAGATGGTGGAGGATGGGGAGGAGGAGGAGGAAAAAGAGCAGGAGGAGGAGGACAGATGCTGACAATGATGAGGAGGAGGAGGAGGAAGAGGAGGAGGAGGAGGAGGAGGAGGAGGGAAGAGGACGAGGAGCAAAGAGGGAGGAGGGAGGACTACTGATGAGAAGGGAGGGGCTGCCCCATCTGCGTGGCCTGGCGGGTGGGGATCACCGTGGCAACAGGTGCTGTGACTGCCCCGAGTGCGCGAAGGAAGGAACGGGGGAGAAGGGAGGAGAAGGGATGCGATGGAGAGGAGTTGGATGATGATGGTGATGATGATGATGGTGATGATGATGATGATGACGATGATGATGAGGAGGAAGAGGAGGAGGAGGAGGAGAACCAGAGGGAACCCTAGGTGCATCAACGATGCCGCACTACGCGTGCCCGTGCCAAGCGCCATCCTCAGAAGCCCCTAAAAGAATTTCCTCTCCACTGCTGGAAGTGCCCCTTTGAAAATCCGACCGCCCCTATGGTTTTGCAATTCAGGCGAGAGCCCCCGTTTTCATGAATTGCCATCCGTGCTTCCAGGTAGAAGGACGCCGACGTGGTAGGATCATACACCATAAAGTCCACCGAAGAGTTCAGCAAGTGCTATGCTTTGGAAAAGAGCCGCCTTCAATCCGCGCAGATGTTCTCAAACAGCTGCTGGTAGTGAAACCCGAGGGCGCATCGAGATATAATCATGATTGAAATGGAGCCGCCCTCCATCAGCGTAGCTGTTGTGCAACTTACGGTATCCGACCATACAGAGAGGTCTGAAACGGCATGCCGCCGACCACGGTTTCTAGTGCGGAGCGCAGCGTGAGCATCTTCATTGCTGAGGCGAAAGGGCATGACACATTTTGGCACCGCGCACCCCCGTCTCAGGCGTTGTACCCTGGCCGCCGCGTGCCATGACGACTCGGCGCCGACCCGCGGCAGCGGCGGTGCCAGGGCGCATGGCGAGTCGGCGCCGCCCGGCTGCGGCGCCGCGGCGCCCGCAGTCGCCAGCCTCCGCTCTGCCCGCCGCGGGCTGGCCCTCCGGCAGAGACCGACCCCGGCCTCGCGGAGGAGCTCGCGGGGCTGGACTCCCCTGAGGTCCGACGTTGCAAACAAAAATGCACCATCGCAAAAGATCACGACCGTGATGGGCCTGTTTTCCACCACCACCACCATCATAAGCTGGAGGGGGAGGGGGTCCTCCTCCTCCACCTCCTCCACCTCCTCCTTCTCCTCCTACACCTCCTCCACCTCCTCCTCCTCCTGCTCCTCCTCTTCGTCCTCCGCCTCCTCCTCCTCGTCCTCGTCCTCCTCCTCCTTCCACCATCCAACTTATGGTGGTGGTGGTGGTGGAAAACAGGCCCATCAGACTGGACCCCCAGACCCCACCTTTCTGCTTTCTTTTTCGAGCGGGATCGATCTGTGAGTGTCCCGGGGCCCGACATGGAGCGAGAGCGCCTGGCTCGAGATAATGGAGTCGCCAGGATCTCGGGGTCCGCCCTCGGCGTCCCAGGCGCAGACTCAGCCACGCGCAGAGGGGGGTGGGGGTTTCGCATCCTCCAAATTACGAGGCAAGCTCCTGCTTCTTTGCCTGAGGCCCAAGAGGAGCTCTGAGAGATCCAAGCTGCTCACTCGGAGGTCTTGTTCCAGTGCCGGAACCCAAGCTGGGCCATTCCTTTCCCTTGTCCTCTCTATTCCTCAGCTACGCGCAGAGGGGGGTGGGGGGAGGGGGGAGGGCTTCTTAGAAGCACCCCTGTTTCATAGAAGGCGCGGGCCTTATCTGTAGATGTAAGGCCGGCGCCTTCTAAGAAGCAGCCTCCTTCTAAGAATCCATCCCCCCTCCCTCCACCCCTCGGTCCGCGCCGCCAAAGGATTGAGTCGCCAGGATCTCAGGGTCCGCCCTCGGCGTCCCAGGCGCAGACGGTGCCGCCGTTTCCCGATCACAGCTTGGGCCGCCGCCAGCGGCACACCCCGAGTGACACCGGGCGCTGTCCCGTGGTGCCCCTGCGCACCCGCCGCGCCCAGCCCCCGGGGCGGCGGACGGGCCGCGGCAGCTTTGCGTCAGGCTGGGCGTGTCCCCTCTACAGGCGGATTTTGGACGAAGCATAGAAATACTAGAAACATAGTTATTCCCGACTGGTCAAACACAGTAAGCAAATCGTCCCCACATTTTCTTTGACTATTTTGGGATAGTCCTCCTGTAGAGGGATGCGCCCGACTTGAGCTTTGCGATGGACTGCGGCCCGCTCTGGCGGGGGGCCAGGGGCGAAGAGCTTCCCTGACCTTCCAGAGTGCCAGATAACACCACTCCAGACTGAAGCCTGTCCAGACTGCTCGAAATCTCGAGTGGAATTCAGGTAGCAAGGTCCTGGTGCTATTCTTGTAGCCCCCCTGGGAGGAAGAGGAGGAGGGAGGAGGAGGAGGAGGAGGGAGGAGGAGGATGAGGAAGGCCAGGCTTCAGGCCCTCTGGCGGGCGGCCGGGGGCCGGGTGCGCGGACCAGCCGACGCGACGAACGCCGCCGCCGCCGCCGACCCCCCCGCCTTGGCGCCATCGGGGCGCCTCCGGGAGGAGCTCGTGGGGCTCATCCTCGGAGCCGCGGACTCCCGGCACAACAGCGAACCACAACCACAACCAAGTGTATTTTTCGGGAGGGCCGTTCGGGGGAGCACCAAACGACCTCGACATGAGCACTTTGGTTGTGGTCGGGGTCGATTTGGCCGTCCTGGGACGCCACATGGACCACAACCAGTACGAAGCTGGTTTCGGTGTTCCGTCAATTCTTTGCATGCGCAAGACATCCCCCAGGGTGTGCCCTCGATGTGGTTGTGGTCGCTTGCTGTCCCCGCACGGACCTCGGAGGGGGCGGGGGCGCGGACCCCCTCTGGTGATGGCGCGGCCCGGGCGGGGCCCTGGACGGCCGTGGCCCCGACTGAGACCGCAGCGGGCCCGGAGCTCACGCCCTGGCCGCGAGGTTCCCGGGCGTGCTCACGCAGAGGCGCTGCGTCGCATGGAGGGGCGCATGCGCTCGGTAGCAAATCACGGGGGCCTGGTATACCCTCTTGCTTCCATCTTCAGCGTCGATTGGCGTCTGGGAGTGGATGAGATGAGGTAGCACCCATTTAGCGTCGGCTAGTGTCGATTCGCGTCGATTTAGCGTCGACTAGCGTCAATTTAGCGTCGACTAGCGTCGATTCGCAAGAACCGACAAGATGGTATGGAGGCTCCCGTGAGTTGCCAACGAAACCTGCGCGTGGCCGCGATGGAGGACCTGCTGGGGGGCCAGGCGCCGCCCAACGTGGTGCGCGCGTACCTCGTTACAAATTTCTTCGCAACGCACTTCGAGGGCGCCATCGGGCTCTGGAGTGCGAGATGCGAGGGAGCTTAAGACGATTGCGGCGATCATCGAGGCGATATCTTGCAGGGCGGGGTCCTCGAGGCGCTGGACATCGCCACCCAGCGCTTTCAAGCCATCGAGGTTAGGGCCAACGCGCGGTGGCGCGAGCTCATCCCGGTCGAGTCCGCGGGGGTGTGCGACAGGAGCGACCTTCGCGAGGCGCGCCGCGATAGGAGGCCGCGACAGGAGCGACCTTCGCGAGGCGCGCCACGTCCCTGGCTTCCCCGCTGGGCCGTGCACGTGCCGCCGGTCATGATTTGCACCCCCCCCTCTTGGACACCCCCCTCTTGGCCGCTCCCGAGTTGAGGGGCCGCCGAGCCTCCTTGGAAGTGCCAGCGGCTCCAAGACGGCGGTTCCCGCGTCGTGCCTGGTTGCGCCCATTCTGACGTGCAGATCTCCGACGGGGATTTCGGGACGGAGAAGGTCGATGGTTCCGCGCAGCGTGCCAACCCTCTGAGTTCCTCGGTCGTGCTGGGCCGAGCGGGGTGGCCACAGTGGTGCGGAGCTTGCCGAGGGCGCCGCACTGCTTGGGCGAGCGCTCCGGGTCGGATCGGAATCGGAGTTCCCCACGGCGAGGGCGCTCATCGATCGCCTCGGATTCGGGCGTGGCATCTCCGAGCCAGCGCCAGACGCGCGAGCATCGCGGCGGCATTTGGTAGAGCAGCTCTCCACTGGGGCCGCGGTCGCGCATCTTGGATTTCTCCTCATCCGTCACCTCGAAGAGAGGCGTGGCGGCCTGGGTGAACTCAGCCGTCTCTGGCCGTGCGGCGCGTGGCCAGACTTGGCCGGGCCCGGCGAGTTTCTGCCAGTCGCGTGGCTGGTGCGTTCCGCTGGCCGGGAGGGTCCAGGAAGAGACAATGACATGAACATTATTTTTTGGCGCTCCGCGCGGATTTCTTGGATCCGCGCTGGGCCCCCTCCCGGCGGCGCCTCCGGCGCCGCCTCTGGCGCGCTCCGCGCGCCAGGGGGGGTCCAGCGTAGATCGGAGAAGTCCGCGCGGAGCGCCCAAAGTTTATGTTCATGCCGTTTTTTCTTCCCAGAGGAGGCGCTGGCGACGGCGCGGGCCGGCCGCCGCCCGTGGACCGTGAGGTAGGCACATCGATGCGTGGGTGAAGCTCTGGTGTGTACCTGCGGCTTCCTCAGGGGGGCGCGGCGGATCCTCGCCCAACTCTTCTGAGGTTCCCGGGCGGAGCCGGCGGTGGTCGCGCAGAGACAGGCCCTCGAACGGCTGCTATTGCTCGCGGCGATGTGGGTTGACGAGGGGAGCCGATCAATCTGGTCACCTCCGCCGTGGCCGTGCACAGAGCCTCGGAACTGTGCTGGGAGGAACGGTTGGCCCGCGCGCTCCCGCTCGTGCACGACGGCATTCTTCTCAGGCTGCCCGCCGCGGAATCTGGCGGCCCGGGCAGACCTCGAAGACCTGCTTCGCGGACCTGCGCTCGAGACCCTCTGTGACCCGAGCATCCTCAGGCTTCCCGACGACGAGGTCGTGGAGCCTCTGCCCGGATCAGCGTTCTCGTGGACTCCAAGGAGGAGGAAGCGGAGGGAGGAGGAGGGAGGATGGGAATGGGGGGAGAAGAGAGGGAGGGAGGGATGGAGGAGGAGGAGGAGGAGGAAGGAGGAAAAAGAGGAGGAGGAATAGTCGTAATATTATAAATATTGCTAATGCTACCATCAATAATGAGAAGACGAATCGTAATGATAATACGGCGAATAATCATAGTAATAGTAGTAGGGGTAATACTAATACGAATGGCACTAACACGACTACGGCACGACTATTAGTTACACCAATCGTAGTACTGTTATTACTACTGTTACCAGCGCTGGTCATAGCAATAGCACGGCTAACAATAATGTGAATCAGGGACAGTCATTCATACTGATACGAATAAGGGTCACGCTGCTAATCTTTATGGCGGCGAATACGAATAGTACTAATACTACGGCGGATCATCGTACTACTAGCGAGACGAATCATTTCACTCAGCTTCACAATGATATATCATAATGCAAAAATAATAATCACACTAACGATAAGAAGGGTTCTGGGACTACGAATAAGACCATTACTAATGATACGTTGAAGAGAATGATCATATGAACAAAACGAATGCTCATACTAATACGTGCCATACTAATACCAATCGAGGAATGACGGGGCGGGGTGGGGGGAGGAGGAGGCGAGGGAGGAGGAGGAGGAGGAAGAGGAGGAGGAGGAGGAGGAGGAGGAAGAGGAGGAGGAGGAGGAGGAGGAGGAAGAGGGGAAGTATGATGATGATGATGATGATGATGATGATGATGATGATGATGATGATGATGATGATGATGATGATGATGATGATGATGATGATGATGATGCTGATGATGATGATGATGATGATGAGGAGGAGGAGGAGGAGGAGGAGGAGGAGGTGGAGGGCTCCCCCCCTCGTCTTGGCCAAGGTCTGGCAGGGCCACTGCGACGCGACCGCCCGCCAGCGCGAGGAGGTCGAGGCTTGGCCGGGAGGGGCCCGAGGATCGGGGTGCGCGCAGCGGGGGCCAGAGCGAGGGCCAGGGACAACGATAGGAACAGTTCCCACTGACTTCGGACCCGCCGTGCTTTGCTGGATTGTGCAGGCCTTGCGGCCAGTACCGCCGACCCTGAAGACGATGACGACGACGACGACGACGAGGACAAGGAGGAGGAGGAGGAGGAGGAGGAGGAGGAGGAGGAGGAGGAGGGGGAGGGGGAGCAGGAGAAGGAGGATGAGGAGGAGGAGGAGGAGGAGGAGGAGGAGGACGCGGTGGAGCAGGAGGAGGGGGAGGAGGAGGAGGATGCGGAGGATGATGATGTCGGATTCGCTTTACTTTGATTGATTTCCCGCCTTACGGATTGTGTCGGCAATGCACCCCGCACGGAGCGAACACGTCGGGCGGACGTTTCCCACGTCGGGCGGACGTTTCCCCCTCAGAGAAGTAGCAATGCATGGCGGAAACAGCAACGGCAAACGTATGGCGGAAAGCGACATCGAAGGTGATTGAAGTGAATGGTGGGAATTCCCGCCCTATTTGCGAAATAGCTCAAAGTACGGCGGATCCAACGTCATGGAGGGGCATCGTTACAGGAAGTTTCGGGCTTTCGGTTCGAGGTTCTCTGCCGTTTTGGTGGGTTCTCGTCGGTTTTCCAGCCTGGGGGTGCGTTCCAGCAGCTGCGCCTCGCCTAGAGCGTTCAGGGGTTGTCGGGTTCGTTCTGAACGGCCGCCGGAAAGCCGAGTTATGGCCCGAAAGCCAGGGGCAACGATAGGGGAAGATACGCATCGACCCCCGGTCGCGCATTCATCACCGATGGGGGCCTGATAGCCCACCCTGCCCAGGAACCTGCGGCTTCCCTATCGGGGGACTGTCGCCGACTTGTCGGCGATGTGCCCTACCGTTGCCCTTCAGAACGGGGGTCAGCTGGTCAGCCCCGCCCATCGGTTTTCGGATGTTTTCGGGGATCGGAGCGCTTGCCATCGGCTGCGCCTCCTCGCGGGCATTCACGGGGGATGCCCGAGAGGCCGCCTGAGAGGCCGCCTGAGAGGCCCGAGCGGCCGCCTGAGAGGCCCGAGCTGCGACCCGAAAGCCAAGCGAAGGGCAGGTGACGGGTGTCCGCGCTGAAGGGGGTCAGCTGGTCCCCTCCGTACGCCTGGACCGAGGTATAAGATCGAGGTCGGGTCGGGGACGGGTGCGTGCCTCAATGTCATTCGTGCTCATTCGATGCTGCTGTGCATCCCGGGGGAGGGCACCCTCGAGTGATCTCGTATGGTTTGGAATGCTTTGGCCGGCGGAGGGCCTCGTGTTCTCAAAGGGTGCTCCTCTGTCCCATGTCCGACCGTCTTCCTTCCTGGCCGACGCGGGCTTGGGAGCCGCGTGTGGCCGCCCCCCCCCCTCAGTTTTAAGTCGGGCCTGTCCCTCTACAGGAGGAGTATTCAAACACAGTCAAAAAATAACCTGGAGACGATTTTTTTTTTTTTTTTTTTTTTTTTTTGGACTATTTTGGGTTATTGCTTGACTATTTTTTATCTGTCGTCCAAAATCACCTTGTAGGGGGACACGCCCGACCTAACTCCAGTTCCCGTCCCTCCACCGACCCGTGTTTTTTTTTGGGGGGGGGGGCTGCTTCGCAGAGGGCCCCCGGTACGCGTCGTGGCCGTGGCCGACCCGGGTCAGCGCAGCCACGGGTCACCTCCAGGGCTCGAGCTAGACGGTGTTTTGGGTTTCGGTGGGCTGTTCTCGTTTCGGTTCCACGCCGCAGCAGAGAGGCGGAAGGGAGGCAGAACGAAGAAGCACGACAACAACACGAAGGCGAACAGCACTGTTTCGCTCGAGCCCTGGTCAGCTCTTCCACGGCTTGACCCGGTCATCATGCGTCGTCGGTGTGTCGGAGCTCCGAGGCTCGAGGACCGATGCGAGCCCTGGTCAGCTCTTCCACAGCCTGACCAGGTCAGCATGCGCCGTCGGAGTGTCGGGGCTTCGAGGCTCGAGGATCGATGCTTTGGATGCCTGTGGCCTTCTCCTGGCCTCTGGGAGGCCCCTCGCCGCCGCGGTTGGATCCGCAGCCAAGCTCTGCCCAAACGGGCCACTTGAGAGGTCAGAGGCCGTTTTTTTGGGAGGAGGAGGAGGAGGAGGAGGAGGAGGAGGAGGAGGAGGAGGAGGAGGAGGAGGAGCATCGCCACGAAGAAGCCAGGACCCCCGCCTTTCATGCCAAGGACGGCGCTTCCGCCCCCCCCATCGGGCCCCCGCCGCTGGCGGCTCGGGAAGCTCGTCGGGGCGTCGCCCTGGGACGGGTCTGTGGGCCGCTCCCGCACAGACTCGCCCCCCAACGAGGTCGAGGCACGAGCGAGCGGGGCCCGCGAGCAGCCATTTTGGCTCAGGGGAAGCTGTGTCTGCCAGAGTTTTGTGGGGCAGCTTCCCTTCCAGCCTGGACGGTTCCCCCAGGACCGTAGGCGACCCGATGAGGGGAGGGCTAGGAGGGGGAGGAGGAGGAGGAGGAGGAGGAGGAGGAGGAGGAGGAGGAGGAGGAGGAGGAGGAGGGAGGAGGAGGAGGAGGGGTCGCCTGAGCCCTTCGGAGAAACGCTCCTTTCCAGCCGCGCCATGCGGGGAGTGCGGCCGGCCCTTGCCGCCCGCTGGCGGCCGCGGGCGCCCGGCCCGCGCGCGGGCGCCCCGCGGCCCGCGGCGCAGCCGCCGAGGTGTGCCACAGCCTCGCGCCGCGGCGTGGCGTCGCTGGACATGCGCATCGCCCACCGAGCGGCCGGGGGCGGCGGCGTGCTGCCAACCGAGCGCCTGGGGGCGCTGAGGCGCCTGCTCCGCGAGCGCGGCGACCCCAGCTCGGCGACTACAAAGGGTACTCCGAGTTTCTGAATATGCGTCGGGGGGGCGTCCCCCCCGCCGACAGCCCCGCATCGACCCCCGTCGCGGGCAGCCACCGCGGGCCGAAGGCGTTCCGACCCCCGGCGCGGCGCGACGACGAGGCGAGGTTGACCCCCGTCGGGGGGGTACCCCCCCACGCTTACTCAGAAACTCAGAGTATGGTTACGCCGGGGTGTGGTTTGCGATCGGCACCGTTGGGTCCCAGGGAGCACGACACTGTCCTCGCTGGGCCTCCTCGGGGCGCGGCGGAGAGCTCTGTCGAGGTCCCCGCCCGCCCCCCAGGATGCCCCCCAGGGCGCCGGTTGCAAACCACACCCCTTGCAAACCACGCCCTTCGGAGTCGCCGACCAGCAGCGGCTCCGTCGTGCGCGCTATCGAGGTGCACAGCGGCCTCTGTGGCCTGATCGCGGAGCACGCGGTGGCCGCGCGCGCGGACGGCCGCGAGGTGGGCTTCGACGCGATGTGGTCGAGCAGTCTCACCAGCTCGTCCATCAAGGGGAAGCCCGACATCGAGACGGTGGACACCTCGGCGCGGCTGGGCATCGTGCAGGATGCTCTAGAGGTGTCCACCAAGCCGATGATCTATGACGGCGACACTGGCGGGCTGCCCGAGATCTTCCACTTCACCGTGCGCACCCTGGAGCGGCTCGGTGTCTCAGCCGTGATCATCGAGGACAAGGCGGGGCTGAAGCAGAACAGCCTGTTCGGCACCGAGAGGAAGCAGCAGCTGGAAGATGTGGACAAGTTCTGCGCGAAGATCAGGGCGGGCCAGGCAGCCAAGCGGTCGGGCGACTTCATGATCATCTCCCGGCTGGAGGCCATGATCGCCGGCTGGGGGGTGGACGAGGCTCTGAGAAGAGCGAAGGCCTACATAGAGGCGGGCACCGATGGGATCATGGTCCACTCCAAGGAGAAGTCGCCCGACGAGGTGATGCTCTTCATGGAGCGCTACGCTCAGTTCGAGAAAAAGGTGCCCGTCGTCACGGTGCCCACAACGTACAACGCCACGACGGAGGACGAGCTGTATGCCGCGGGCGCGCACGTCTGCATCTACGCCAACCAGCTGCTGCGGGCGTCGTACCCAGCCATGCTCCGCGTGGCCGAGTCCATCCTCGCCCACGGCCGCTCCAAGGAGGCGGACAGCTCGCTGCTCCCGGTCAAGGAGATCTTGACGCTCATCGACGACAACGTCAGCGGCAGTGTTGCCACGAAGAAGGTCGCGAAGAGGGCGGCCGGGCCGCCCAGCACCGCGGCGGCGGCGCCCGCGCGACCCGAGGAGGCGGCGCCCCGGCTGGAGCTGCAGCCGCTCGAGCCGGCGCGGTTGCTGAGCGAGCTGCGGGGGCGCGGCGTGGACTGCTTCGCGGGGGTGCCGGACTCGCAGCTGAAGGACTTCTTGAGCTGCCTGGAGGACGAGGCCGCCGCCAGCGATACGCTGAACCACGTCATCACGCCCAACGAGGGGTCGGCGATCGCACTGGCAGCCGGGCACCACCTGGCAACAGGCGGCTTGCCTCTGGTGTACATGCAGAATTCAGGGTTGGGCAACGCCGTCAATCCGCTGACGAGCCTCGCCGACCCGCTGGTCTACAGCATCCCGATGCTGCTCCTCGTCGGCTGGAGAGGCGAGCCCGGCGAGAAGGACGAGCCGCAGCACCTGTTCATGGGCAAGGCCACGCCGAAGCTGCTCGACGAGCTGGGCATCCCGCACAGGTCGCTGCCCCGCGACCCGGTGGGCATGGCGGCCGCGCTGGACGAGGCCACCAGGAGCGCCCGGGATCGATCTGCGCCCTTCGCCCTGCTGGTCAAGAAGGGCACCTTCAAGAAGCACGCCCCGCGGCGGCCAGTGGCGGGCGAGGGCCTGCTGCTGCGGGAGGAGATCATACGGGCGGCGCTCCCGCTACTCGGGCCCGAGGACGCCGTGGTGGGCACCACAGGCTACACGTCGCGCGAGCTATTCGAGCACCGCGAGGCCTGCCGCCAGGACCACTCCCGCGACTTCCTCACCGTGGGCTGCATGGGCCACGCCTCGGCCATCGCCTTGGGCGTGGCGCGCGCCCAGCCAGCGAGGCGGCTAGTGTGCTTCGACGGCGACGGGGCCGTGCTCATGCACATGGGCAACCTGGCCGCGGTCGCCGCGAGCGGCTGCAGCAACTTCAAGCACGTGGTGGTGAACAACGCGGCGCACGACTCCGTCGGGTCGCAGCCGACGGGGATGGAGGGCGTCGACGTGGTTGGACTCGCCAGGGCGCTGGGCTACAGGTGGGCAGCGCGCGCCGCTTCCGCCAGCGAGCTTGCGCTCATGTTCTCCCAGCTGCTGGAGGCAGATGGGCCGGCGCTGCTAGAGGTGCGGTCGAGGCCCGGCGCGCGCAAGGACCTCGGGAGGCCGACCACCACGCCAGGGCAGAACAAGGAGGCCTTCATGTCCTTTTTGCGCCGCAGGGCGCTATGAACTGTGGAAGAGCATGGTCGCCTTGGGCCTTGACAGCGGTGGTGCACGTCTTCCCAGTTTTCCGCTTCGGGGGGCGATATCGCTGGCCGTTTGGGCCTCGGGGGATATATGCCCACGGTGCACTTCGCCTTGTCTCCCAGGCCACGGATCACTGCCCAGGCTCACCTACGGCAGGTTGGCTCGTGCGGCGCTCCCGGCTTACCCGGCGGCCGTCTGTCTCATGCTGTAGCGCCAGACGTGTTGTTGCGAGATTCGGTGGCCGCGTTCTCTCTACATCAACATCACATACTCGAGCTGAATCGCCTTCATCACGAGGTTGTCCCTGAGGAGTGTGGGCTCTGAGCCAGCCGGTGCAAGACGATTTCTGTGTCGTGGAACAGGACAGATGCCGATGCGCGGCCGAGACTCCCGAGGCCCGAAGGAGTGAGTCGCAATCACACCAAAGGGAAACACGTTTTCGGCTGGCGGTTTGATTCCAGGCGTCGAGCATTTTCAGCAGGCATCGTGTGATGGTTTTGTCGCGCGGGCGTTGTTGACGGATGCCATATCACCGCCTTTGGCCTCCTCCCCACCTCCTTGTCGTCTAGCCAGCCCCTCCAGGGTTGACCGTCTCTTCGCCTCCGTCGCCTGTCCCTCCCCGTCCTCCTCGTGGCGCGGGAGAGAAACGAATGTTTCCTCTCAATCGGCGGGTCATCTGGGGCTCTGGTTGAAGGCACTTTCGCAGGGCAGGGGCGCTGCGGCTGGCACGACACGCTGCCTCCGACGGCTGCTCTCTCTCTTTCTCTCTCTCTCTCTCTCTAGCCTCCTCCAGGCACGCGAGCGAACCGGCGCTTGGCCTCTCTGGGGCCAGCATTTTGGGGGGCGAGCGTCGGTAGGATATGTAGAAACTTTCCCGACGTCGGCGGCGCGCGGTTCCCGGGGCGGCTGGAAAGCTTACAGTACCACGACGTGCCGCCGCATGGAGGAATGAGCTCTCCAGCCGCCCCGGGACGGGCGCCCGCGGGGACGGGCAGTTTTATATGTTGCACCTTTTTCTTCCGCCCGCGGAACAACGCTTGCCCCACAGTCAACCCGCATGGTAAGGATGGGCAGCCTTCCCAAGGGGTACCCTTGCATCCTTGCCTCCTCGGTCCATCCTTGGCCACTTTCGTTGGCCGCGCCGTACTCGAGAAGCTTCGAAATGAGCCTCCGAGGCCCTTGCGTCCTTACCAAGGGAGGAGGGAGGACGGAGGAGGGAGAAGTGGTACGGTTTGTACATCCTTCCAATTTCAGGTGGGGGTTTGGGGTGACCGGGGCTGCGGTGACGAGGTTCGCGCCGACTCGTGGGGACGTCAGCGTGTGGGCATTCGAGGTCGAAAGCTGCCAACGGCCCAGAATCGTCCGATGCCGGGTGAACTCCGCCAGCGGAAGGCCGCGATCGTTCAAGGTGGAGTGATCCACGGTGTGTTAGAAGCGAGTGCCAGCGTCATCGCGACGCGAATCCACCGTGCCTCTGGTGGGAGTTCGGGGTTGGCGGGGCTGCGCAGCCTCTACGAAGTCGCTTTCGTTCTCTCCGGGCCAGGCCGTGGCAGGTTCCGACACAACTCCGCCGGACTTCGAGCTTCTGATCGGCCTGCCCCGCCCAGGTGGGGTGTGAATGGGGTGGTGGTGGTACTCCTCAGAGTCAGAAGCACCGAGTATGTGGCGTTGATTCTTCAAAACGATCTGAACCATGGGCGCACGGAGGAGGCGTCGTGGCAGGAATGACAGGAGCGCGCAGGCGGCGTGGACGTCTAGGGCGGTCTTGGGGTGGCCTCCTAAGCGGCCCAAGATGCGCCCAAGAGGCCTCCAGGGCGGGCCCTCAGACGATATTTGGCCATGTTGGGAGCATGGGCTTCCGACCACGCTCCCTAGGCCTCCTGGACAAGTCCCCGCGGGTATCCCTAGGAGTTCAGGCAGTTGGGGGCCTGGGCCCTTACAGGAATACCAGAACCCTCGATACCGAGGACGCCTTAGGTACTAGGAGGATGAGGAGGAGGAGGAGGAGGAGGAAGAGGAGGAGGAGGAGGAGGAGGAGGAGGAGGAGGAAGAGGAGGAGTAGGAGGAGCAGCGACAGTGGAGGCGAGCAGCACCAGCGACAGCAGCGCGGCATTCTACGGCAAGTGTCTCCCAGACATCCCAGTTGGCTCCCTCCTGAATGTGGGCCGGCAGAAGCGTCGAGGAGGAGAGAGAGGAGCAGCAAGACAGAGTAGGACCGTGTATTCCAAGCGCAGGTGTGGCACGGTCAACCGTACTCGACTTCTCGTGTCCCCCTCCTGGCGGAGGGGGGGAAGGGTTGGAGCTGGTGTTCTTCGCTGACTGCCCCCTCTCATACACTGGCTCTCAGAGCCTCCTCGTGCCCGGAAGTAGGCTTCCGTCGGGCCTGCCCCTCTACAGGGGGAGTATTCCAAGTAGTTGAAACATAGCATGGGGACGATCTTTGGGCTATGCTTGAACATGTTGGAGTAGTTTTTGGTACTTTTGATTTTTCTTCCAAGATCTCCCTGTATGGGGGACAGGCCCGACCTAAAAATAGGCATATCGGATAAGATTGGCGCGTGCCGCGCCCTAGGCCCAGCAGTTTGGCACAGCGACCGCACTGCTGCTCTCTGGTAGTTCTGGGGGGACCAGAGTCCATAGGACAGAGCTTTCTCGTTGGATCTCGTTGAGTATTTTCTCGGAGAGTCGGCTTTTGACCTCGAATGTTGACTCTCTGAGTGTCGGCTTCTCTCACGTGTTTCCTCTGAGTCTCTGAGAGGCCTGGGAACACCCACTGAGGGCCTAACGACACGGTGGCGGATGTGATGTATTATGGGACCGCTGCGTTCATTTATATGGCTCACTATGGGGGCTAATTGATCATTAGAGTCACATGCTATGTGAGGGGCTGTTTGCCTGCGAGGGGGGGGGGTCCACATGAGCTGTTCCTCACAGTCGTCTTGGGATTGCTTCTGGAAAGCCCTTGGAGGCGCCCAAAACGGTCCAAAGAGGGCCCTCAAGACCCCCACAAGGTCCATAGGTCCATAGATTATGACCTGAGAAGGGGCCCACAGGACGCCCCATGAGGGCTCCTAGACACCCCAAGATGGCCCAGGCAGGAGGGCACTAAGAAATCCTCAGAGATGTAGGACGCCTCCGAGAGGCTGGGACGGTGCCAGGATTCCCTTTGGGTTTGCTCTGGGGAGGCCTCCCGGGAACCTGATAAGGCTCCCACCACGGCTCTCAGAGAGGGCCCTCGGACGGTTCAAGGAGGCTCGGAACACCCCGAGCGTGGCCCGACGGTTCCGGATGCTCTTCCAACGAGGGCCCCCAAGAGGAGGCTCAAGAGGCCCAGCAGGTCCCCGAGGCGTCTCAAGAGTGCTCCAGGTGTCGAGAGATTGAAGACAGCTGGCGAGGTCCCAAGAAGCCCCGGGCCTCAACCACGGACCGAATACGTGTTCGAGATTCTTGAGGAGGTTCCGAGTCCCGCGGAGCTAGTTCTGCGACGGTTCCGCATGTGTCCCATTTCGGGCGGGCACGTGTTCGCACGCGCGCGGACGCCCGCCCGAAGGAGCGGCGCATCCCGCTCTCGTCCAGGCAGGCTTCTGCACGAGGGCCAGACCTGAGTGCATCCCACATTCTGTCTGTGTTCGCGCCGCCCTTGTTGTGACCAGCCGGCAGTGGAGCCCCACTTTCCACGGACGACCTATACGCATTCTATCGCTTTGGCGTCTCTCCAGGCGTCGTCGACCTTCGACCCCCAGGAATGGTGCGGTGCTCAGTTCTTCGGCCCGCAGAGCCCAGCAGCTGTGCACCATGCCGCGTCGTGGCAAGGCCTGGTGGGAGCCCGAACATGGCACGGTGCATGAGCGCCGTTCTCGTGCACGGAGTAGCTCACGCATTTGTCGAGCATGCTTCTCTGACGCACGGATGTTTGAGGAGCTATGTGCAGGGATTGCCACTCGAAGCGCCACTCATCAGCCGCGACGTCAGCCGCGAGGCCCTGGATTCATCACCCGCCAGTCTGCATGCCTGTGCGAAGGTCTTCCGTGGCCAGAGGAGCCCGACGGGGCCAGAGCTGCCACCCCCGTCGCTTCGCGCTTGAAGGAGGGGGCAGTGGCCAGAGCGGACGTCACTGCTATCGTGGAGTAGATGTGCCACTTGCTCGCCCTCGGGGAGACCCTTCCATAGCGGCGCGAGGGCCTCGATTTTTCGTATCCCCTGGCGATGCGAGGTCGTTGCCATGGGGGGGGAAAGAAGGGGCAAGGGTGTTGGGTTACGTCACGATTCGCGCTGGCGCCTTCTGGGAGTTCGCTACCCCTAGCAACTCCGAAACGGCGCCCGCGCGAAACGTGACGTTACCAGGTTGGGGTGGAGGGGGGGGGAGCCTCCCTGGTAACGGCCGTTACCGCGAATCGCAAACAAATCACGCCCTGGGAATGGTTTTCTTCACCCAAGGATCCCACACCTCCGACGCGGTGTATCTTTCGCGACGTGGACCCCAGAGGTCTCGAGGAGGAGGGAGGAGGGAGGAGGGAGGAGGGAGGAGGGAGGAGGGAGGAGGGAGGAGGGAAGAGGGAGGAGGTTGAGAAGGAGGAGGAGGAGAAGGAGGAGGAGGCGGAGGATTACCCAGGATTGCCCCAAACCGACGCAGTCGGAAACGCCTCTGGAAGGAGGCTCACTTGAGAGGACCCACAGACCCATCTTAGTGGAGGGCTCGCCCCCCTCACACTTACACTCCTTACCGAGATCCCTTATGTGGCCCACACCCTTCTGCGCCCTGCAGCCACGACGCGTGCACACACAATACGGCTCATAGTACGTCAGGGTGTGGGACCAGTGCACTATGCGGGAGCTGATGGCTATACAAGCACGCGCTTGGGGCTGGAGCGAGGGGGGGGGCCAGGGCACTCGGTACAACGCCAATTGTGCAGTACACGATTGGATGCACTCGTGCTCACGCTGCTCTTACAATACATACATGCCCATCGCGCGCGGCCCTCCTGCACGAGCTTGTGCGAGGAGGACTCCTGCGCGCGTGAGATTGCCGACGGCTTCGACCTGTGGAGGAACCTCCGCTCCTGCCGCAAGGTCGGGGCGGCACGCTCCTCGGACTCGAACGCACACAAAGTGGCCCTCGCAATGCGGAGCCTGATCAACGCCAGCACAGAATTTACCCATTTGAAACAATCAAGTTGGTTCCGCGGGATGGCGTGAGCCTCGGCGGCTCTTGCCGCCATTTCATCTGCAATCTGGTTCCCTACACAGGCTAAAAGAGGGACCCCACGGGCGATGGCCTCCTGGGGGGCTAGGTGGCTGTTGAGGAACTTTACAGTGACAACCGCAGAGCCTCTCGAGCGCCACTCCGAGCCTAGGGATTCCCAAAGGTCACCGTTCACTGACCAGCTGGCTGGCTTGAGGTGTCTCCTCCTACTCTAGCCCTTGAAAAGAATGTCACTGTCCGTCCAGTACTCTACTTCACCGCTGGTGTGCTGGAGGACGGAGAGGAGACTCGTCATTTCAGCACGGTTGTTCGTCTGCCTGTGTCCCGCGAGGGGGCCAAACGCCCCCCCCCCCATCAGGGCTGGGCTTTCTGGTGGGCCCTCCGGCAGGCACCATCCCCAGCCGCAGCGGCGGTACCTCGGGTCGGAGGCCTCCTCGCCTCCGCTGCCGTCGCCGCAGGCGAAGTGGCGCCCCGCCTCGGGCGCCAGGCGGGCCCCACCAGCTACCGCCCCCAGCGGCCTCGGCGCATGCCGCGTGGCGCAGGGCGGCGGCACCGTCCAGCTGCAAGGCGCCAGGCCGCGGAGCCAGAAGGCGGGGCAGTCCTGGTGGCCTCTCCCCGCGCGCTCGCAGAGGCTCGCCGGCTTGTCGGCGTCCTCGTGCTGCGGGCGGCAGGGGCGCTGGCCCCCGATGCGGCGGAGGTCGTCTGCGATCTGCCCGCAGGCGCAGCGGCCCTCTCCAGCGCGCTCCACGCCCAGGGCCTCGCTGCACCTCGCAGGCGTCCAGGTGCTGGCCGTCATGGCCTGCAGCAGCGCGTTGGCCTCCGCGGGCTTGGACCTGCGCCACTGGCGGAGCGTGAGCTTGGCGTCCGTCAGGTCTAGGCCCTGCTCCATGCCCCTGGCAGCTGGGACACAGGCAGCACGGTGGCCAAAACAAGCACTGGGACGACGAAATCACCACTGACTTACGTCAACGCAGACCACACCTCCACCGACCGCCCACGCAACCCCATTCGAAAGGACAACCGAGCGACATCACATGGACGCAAACAGCCCAAGACACCGAAGCATGGACAGCGCTCGAGCACCACTTCACCGACCTCACGTCGATCAGCACCCGGGACTCAGACCAATGACGTAATCTCGCCCAACCCGCGCCGACACCGACACCAAGGACTTTCTTTTCCTCTTCCTCCCCCTCTCCTCCTAATTTTTTACATGTCTCGCATTGCATGAATCCAGACACCTCAGATCCTAGAGGCCATGGCCTCACCCACCTGGTCTGCTCTAGGCCCGGACGCTGTCCGCAACGGTGTTCGCATCGCATCACATCCATGCCCCTGGACAATTGGCCGCCTGCCGCCTTCCTCCACGCCGCTCCAGGATGTCGGCCAGCACCGCATCGATGACGACCGCGGGGTCCCGATGCTCCTCGCCCTCCGCCAGCTCCCAGTAATTAGTCGCCTCGGGGGTCCCGAGCCGCCATCTGCCGCACGTCGGGCCGATGTGCGAACAGGTCGAACCAGGCCCTCAATTGCGCCCGCGGTATCTCCAAGGCAGGGTCCTTCGCCCCCAGCGCCAGGAACGTGGTCGTGCAGCGGCCTGCGCGCGGCTTCGCCAGCGCCGCAGCGTATCGGCGGCGCGCCTCCGTGACAGCCGCGGGCGGCTCGCCGTTGGCCCTGGCGCCATGCAGCAGTGAGGCCATCGCCCCCTGGTTCAGCATGGCGACCTTCTTCTCACGGCGCATTGTCCGCAGCTTCCTGCCCAAGGTCCGCATGCGCAGGTACGCCTGCCGCCGCCGCACCATATGCGAGCCTCGCATGCGGGTGCCCGCAGCGGCTCGGTCCACGCCCAGGTCTCGGCCTTCCTCGACCGCCTGGAAGCGGACATCCTTCTTCCGGAGACCCCCCCACAGTGCGCCGAGTCATGTCAGCGCTCAAAGTGAAAATCATACTCTTGTCGGCGAGCTCGAGCCCCTCCTCGCGGAGGGGGTCCCGCAGGGACACCATGGCACTAGGCAGTATCCCCTCCACCGCCTGCGGGCTGCCGAAGACTGAGGTGCTCACGTCGTCGAACCACGCCCTCGGCTGGCAGCGCACGTGCTGCCGCGTCACGCGCTCCAGCGTGCGATGGACCACCGCCCGTGCAAGGTTGTTGACGTGCCTGGAGCCTGCCAGCATCGAGACGTCCGCCAGGCAGGCCTGCGCATAGGGCCCGTCCTGACGCACGAGGCGGCAGACCGCGTGCAGCTGCAGCTCCAGCGCCAACGTCCTGACTGGGGACCCCAGCTCCATGCTCGCCGACGCCGCGGTCTCCACGCTGAGCGAGTCGTAGAACCTCGCAATGTCCGCAAGCCCGACACCAGAGGAGATCCATAGGGCGTGGGCCGCCTCGTCCTGTAGCGCACGCGCCAGCGCCTCCCGCAGGCACGATGAGCCCTGCAGCGCTGCCTCCCAGTGCCGTGCCGCCCCCTGGACCCAGGAGTCGACCTCGGGCTTGGTCAGCAGCTGCCAGGCGCGCGCCAGCCAGGAGATCGGGGCGATCGCGCGGTCCCCTTTCGTCTTGGGTCCGAGCATCATTGTCGCTTGCAGCGCTTGGTGAGGCCAGGCAGCCTGGCTCTCAACTTCATTAAGCAGATCAACAAAGCCTTGCCTCCCCTCTGGCGGCAATCGGCGCACATCAGAAGCAACGAATCCGTCGACGCCTCGGCCCTTGTCGGGCGGGAGACGGAGGGCCTGATCGAAGGTGTCAAGAGTCCAACAAGGGCGGCTGGGCATTTCCAACGCCAGCTGCCGCACTCGAGCCAGAACGGCCACGGAGCCCTGCTGAGACACCCCCGAGGAGCCCCAAATTTGCTTAAAACTCCTAGCCGTGATATCTACTAAGTCTTTCGGGGAAGACGCCTTAACCCCGAGACCAACGACGCGGTCCTCTTCAAAGCGGGCGGGGGGCTTCGCCATCTTATGGAGCTTACCTGGGGTGGCCTGATCGGGGTCTGACGACCACTGGGCCCACGCAGCCTGCTCCTTGCACAGGTCGTATCGATGGGTCTTGGCAACTTTTTCCGCTTGGATCGCCATTCCCTCCAGCGCAGGAACGGGCGCGGCTGAAATATCTCGGGGCCTAGACAACCACAAAGCACGGTGCTGCAGGGCCTGCTGCGATGGGCTTTAACCGACCGACGGCGCCTCCTCGAAGGCAAGCTTCCGGCAGATGCTCAGAAACTCTGTTTGTTGCCGCTTCCCCCCGCCCCTAGACGTCGGAGCGTGCAACAACTTCAAGGCGTTAGCCGCGCGGCTCCACCACCCCGCTGTATAGCTGGAGTACCGAGGCTTGCGAAGCCCCCGTTCCTTCACTTCGGCCGCTTTGAGCTGGTAAGGGAGCGCGCGGCCACAAAACTTGGAGGCTTCACGCCCCTCCACCTGGTACGCTCGACAATAAAACTTGACTGCACGGTGCACCAGCTCACTGCAGTGACGTCCCAGGTCCTTCGCAGGGCCAGGTGCCACGGCGCATGACGCACTCATCTCCGCGCACTCTGGCACTCCCTGGCAGAAGATAGGCAACGGCTCGCTAACTTTTTGGGCCCAGAGATCATCGAACATCTCCGTGGGGGTCCCTGCTGCTGGTTGCTGCGCGTGCTGCTGTTGCAGTGGAGGAGGGTCTGAGGTCGGGGGAGGAGCAGCTGCAGTGCCTGGGCCGCCCGCCTCCACCTCCTCAGGTGGCCCAAGCTCGGCTTGCTCTTGCGGCCGCTCAAGGAGCGCGTGCTCACCAACACTTCCAGCCCCCTCCTCTTCCTCCACAAAGGGGTCGGCCTCGGGGTCGACCAGACCCCTGGCCGCAGGAAAACATGCCCATCCCGTGGGTCCGAGGGCCTCCCATCTCCGATTTAAAATGGCCTGCTCCCGCTTCAGTCTACGGAGCTGCGCCCTCTCTTTTCCACTCGGGTCGGAGGGGGGGGGGGGGGGGGGGGGGGGCGCCAGCGCCAGCGGAGGAAGGGAGGGGCGTTTTTTTTTTTTTTTTTTTTTTTTTTTTTTTTTTTTTTTTTTTTTTTTTTTTTTTTTTTTTTTTTTTTTTTTTTTTTTTTTTTTCTCCCCTCGCGGCGGCTGCCAGGCCCAGGTTGCCTTGGCGGCCGCTGTGGATGCTTGGGCGGGGCAGGCATGCGCAGCAGGCGGGTTAGCGCAGGCGCCGCTGTGGCTCGGAGCGAGAGGACCTGGCCGACGTGCGGCTTCCACGGGGCAGGTGCAGACTGCAGGCCCTCGAACAGGTAATGCGCTCCAGGGCGCAGCAGGGCGTAATCTATCAGAGCGGGCTCGCAATCTGCTTTGAAGCAAGTGAAACCGTCTGCGATGGTGGCAATCTGGCCTCCAAGCCGCTGGTCCCAACCAGACTTCTTGAAGGCCTCGGGCGTGGCGTTGACACCGCCTGCTAGAATCCACGGGTTGCGAAGCGAACTGACGCAGGCCCCGCTGGACGCGATCTTGCGGGCGCTGTTGCCCGTGAAGCAATTCGAGCCCTCGAGGTAACAGTTGATCAGGGTGATTGTCGCCCCCTTGAGGTGCCATGAGATCGGCGCCCAGTCATGGCGCACAAAAGAGGCAGCTCTCGAGGCGCCTATGGCTGTGGTGC
>CAUYUJ010015739.1:30000-35000 GCA_963575745.1 Prorocentrum cordatum
GCGAGAAGACTTTAAGGGTAGATCTTTGGGAGATGTTATATGGGATCGGGAGTATAGCTCGCGCGCCGTTGCCTTTGGCTCAAGGCACGCGCGCCCTATTTGCCCGGACACTGCTGGTGTTCGCTATGTGCTGGAAAGATCATTACATCGATCTTATCCTATCTTATCCGTCCACTCCCCATACTGAACTACCCCAGCATGGCATTGGACGCTATCTGCCATCCGCTTCCCATGGAATCGGATGCTATTTGACTTACCATAGTCACTTCAGACTTGGTAGCGGAGCTGGCCGCACTCTCGTGTGGTCAGCTCTTGCTCTTCTCATCCTCACGCTATCCGGCACGATCGTCGTGACCAACTACCACCCTGCGCCACCACTCCAACTACATTTACGAGGACCAATCCAAGAGCAAGAAGCAACGCGAGAGGTACGACGTCTAGACAACAACATTGGTACCATATACACTTCATCACTACGCTACTACCAACCGCTCGGCAACGAGCCAAAAGCGCAGTACTTGAAGCAGAGGCGGGAAGACCCGCAAGATAAAGCGCCTCGAAGACTTGACAAGGCGCTGCCCCAGCGCGGCAACGCGTCTGATAACCACCCATATCTTCACAGCCTTGGGCTGGTTATCTTCGCCATCACATGCGCCGAGGAGACAACGGCGCCGATGGGCAAACACATGGCCCATACTGGGACCCTCAAGGCAACGTACCTTTCCGCGAGTACGTTTACGAGGTCAACGCGTGGCTCAACGTCACAAGCGGACGCATGACGCCACAGGCCCAATCAGCCGCCATACAACGCGGCCTGGGTGGCCTAGCGAGGACACTCGCCATGAGGGTACCACCTGACATTATAAACTACGGTGCGGACATCGATGGTGTCCACACCGACCCAGTAACCTACATCATGTTCCTCTTAAGCATGAAGTTCGCTCGCCTGGAAGATGAGCGCCAGCTCACTTCAGGCACACAGCTCATCGACTTTCATGTGCCTCACGGAGAACGAATCGATGTAACCCGCACTCGGTTCGAGATGGCCCGTCTTGAGGCACAGTCGGTGGGGTTTGACCTTCCCGACTTCCAACTGCTCACTACTATCTTATTCCGCGCCCTAGGCGTCGGCAACCAGAGAGCCATGCAACTCTTGCAGCCACTTAACCACCAAATGCCCCGAACACAACAACAGTATGATGAGTTGTGCGAGAGGATGCGTTCGATAGGCCATTTGTCAGAACGGTCTCCTGGTAACATAGGATCAGTGTTTGGGAGGGGAAGGGGGACTGGTCGTTTCTACACTACCTTAACCACTGAAGCTCAGCCTGGAAACGGCCCGCAAGCATATGGGCCGACGATCCTGGAGAGTCTACTGCCTTACTAACAGGGGATCGATCACAACCAAGCTGGGCAACCAGCCCTCCTCCTAGAGAACCTCAACCACACCGTTCCTGATGGGGTGAAGCGAATCCCCTAAACGACGGTGTATCCACCTACCTAGGAAATGACGATTTCGACTCCAGCACCGACGCCGACACCATATCATCAGATGGTATTAAACCTTTAGATTGGTCAGATATCATGCAAATGGAAGGTTTCAATCAGCGTGCCGAACACCTGTTCTGGTTATTACAACAGGCAAAGCGGAGGTGGAGGAGGTTCACACGAAAATCGGTGCGTCGTGTTAGGAGGAGGATGCGGAGGAGCTTCAAAGGAACAGGTAAACGCACACGGGGTCGCCGCAGGTTGAATGGACGAGGCATCTCGGCTTTCCTCCAGAGGCTCTCAGGTTATCAGTATACTATGAGATATTTTTCGGGGGGAAAGGCCGTGGAAAAAAGGCCGTGGAGATACCTCGGGCAAAGGTAAAGGTAGGCGGGGAAACCCGCGAGGTAGAGACGGCCAGATCCTAAAGTGCCATGAGTGTGATAGTACCGACCATTTTGTGAAAGACTGTCCAGCGAAGGGAAATGGAAAGGGCAGGTCGACCGAAGTCCATGTCGGCTCAAGTGAACCAGTTATTGAATATCTGAGCCTCCAAGATTTTGAGGGCATGGAACAAATATTTTTCACTTGGGCCAGCAGCATGGACAACTTGGATGAGCTCGAGGCGTGCGGCCATGGACTGTGCGCGTACTACCTCGAGCACCTCCGCAGAATTGTTTTCGGAAATATCGAACTTACGCCTGTGGAGAATGGTGCGCTGGGAAACCAGCCCTTATCCTTCTTCGACTGGATGTTCGGTAACCCGGGCAACATCATGGCCTACGAGAGCAGTGACGAGGATGTCACCGTTGAGGCCTCGCCTTCGGAGGTTGACTACAACCTTCGACATCAACCCGATGCCTGTGACGACTCGGAGCTAGCGCTGGCGGCCCTTACTCTCATCGACAGTGTGCACCCTGAGGACGTGCAACGACATGTGTGGTATTCTAGAGGGAGATGGCGCCAAGCTCTTGAAATGGCCACCTCCATGCGTGGTCAGGCTCTTCCTCCGCCAGGATGGGGTCTCCAGGCGGCGGGATTACGGCCCAACCACACGGCCATGCGAAATATTATCGGGCAGCCTACACATGACAATGATCATCCCGAGGCGCACTTTATGCTCGGTAACGAGCCTGGGCCGACTACCGTGCCGCCGACGCCGGGACATCCAAGCGATGCTCAGGCGCTTGTGCAGCAGGGGAACCTGCCCGCCCCGGCTGGACCGATGACCGTCGTCATCGGCAACCCTATGTCAGAAGATGAAGAGGGTGATGGATGTGGGATGTGCGAGGACGAGACCACCACTCCCACGATGGAAGCCAATGGTGAAGACGAGGAGGTGGATTTCAGCCCCGACAGTCCTGACACACCACCACCTGCACAATAGCCAATTGTGCCAGACTCCAGTCAGCAGGGAGACCTGCCTGCCCAAGATGCGCCGCCTGCGGCCCCGCAGGACCCCCTGCCGGTTCCTGCTCAGGCTGCGTCGGCGGCTTCATCTGATGAGCATGCCAGGAGGTCTCGTTCGCATCCACGCCTTAGGGGCGACCCTCACCCTCAAGCACGGCTCCCACGCGAATGGAGGCAAGCGGGCCCATCAGAGCATGCCGCTCGACGAGGGGGTCAGTTGCTCGCCTACAATGACCCGAGGCGTCAAACGGGTGAGCGCTCTGCTTTTGGTAAAGGCAACCCAGCTTACAGGGGTGCCCAAGGCAGGTCCATGCGGGGTGGCTACCAGCTCGCGACGAACATTCGTCGTCCTGAGATTGAGGTAGTACGGGCGCAGCTGCGAAATTTCATTGCGGCACGCAAGCTATGCAGGCCCAACGCAGTCTGTGGGCCGTGCTCAGAGCCATTCCAGGAGCACACGCCTGGGTGTCCTGTAGGGCTCAACGAGGGCTTGAGCCCGAATAGGGGCCGCACTCCTGCCAAGGAGGGTCATCCACCGTTGGTTCCGATGACTCAAGCAGAGATCGACGAGATCAACCGTCGTCTCGGAACAACGGCTCATAGGAGCCCGATGGCCGAGGAGGTCCAGCCTCCGAGGGGATTTGTGCCTATGACCCAGGAAAAGAAAGATGCGCTCATTCGCCTTCCTGGAATGCGGGGAAACCCGCCTGGCGTCTCCAGTCAGGCCCAACAGCCAGAGATGATGGATGACGATGATCAAAGGCTCAGCGAGCCGCAGGAGATGCGGAGCGCAAGCGAATAGCAGACGAACGCACCCGCGAGGCAACTCGCCAAATGCTGCTGCAGCCCCAAAAGATCTATATGAATGGGGGCAAGGAAGCCCCCACTCCAACCGAAGGCCAAAAGCGAAACACCTGCACCCAGGACGCCTTCGGGGGAGAGACAGAAAACGTCTGCCCGCTCAGAGGGGCTCGGGTTAGATGTGCAGATGGAGATTCCTCGCCCTGAAACGCCGAGGTCACCGACTAGAGCAACTCTGGCACAGAGACCCGACCCTAGGCAACAACCTCAGGACTCTGTGGAAATCCGCAGACGACCGCCTAGCCGTAGCGGCTCTATCGCCGGCAAGGCCAAGGCCTTCGAGCGTGCAGGGTTTACCCCTACACCGGCCTCGCCTGCGGCGGCGCGCCCCAAGAGGTCAGAGGAAGGTGCTCTATCTAGGGGTGCCTGGGCGCCTACGATCAAGGGCAGCGCCAGCCGAGAAACGTTGCGGGGAAGCCCGCCAGGCGCTGCAGCTGCAGCATCCCCCTCCTCAGGAGCCGCAGCCTCTTCGGTGATAGAGGCTCCGTTGCGGGGGAAACCGGCCAGAGGATGGGCTGCACCACCCAGGGGGCACTTCCTTTACTAGCGGGAGTCAGTCTGTGATCAATGATCGACGTGCCCTGCGGAACCTTCCACCGATGCGCTCGGTGGATGAGGCATTCATGGAGAGCTGCAGGCAGAAAGGTATTGTTCCGAGAAGTAATCATACACTTAAGCAGCTTAGTAAATGCCTCAACAGGATCTGCAGACAGGCGCCTGATAGACCACACAATGCCGTGTGGAGCCTTGAGACAGTCGACGATCATGATGGATGGATCAATATCGACGAGCTCGTGCGCGAGTTTCCGCGGCACAACGGACGTACGAGACAGGGCGGGTATAACCCTAGACTGGCTGAGGCCAATCTCATCGCCGAGACCTTCTACGACAGAACGGTTGACCAGATGGCTGCCATCATGATGGCGATCGTTCACGTCCGCGAGTCGGACGGTGAGGAGAAGCAGCGTCTCCAGTTTAAGGTCTTGGTACGGGATTCTGGCAAATCCGACATATTCATCCGTGCCTCGCAACGGCGCTCGTGGACGCTCAAGGCTCCTTGGTCGTTCGATGTACAATTACATTGTACTACACGACAATCCTGCCGGGAGACCGGCCCCATACCCCGAGGTTGCCATGCATGGCACACGATGGACAGCCTTTGAGGGCATCATGTGGTATGGCCTCTCTTGTCGTAAAGAACACAACACAAAGAAGAGAGGGACAGGCCGATCGCACATCCA
>CAUYUJ010015739.1:40000-50000 GCA_963575745.1 Prorocentrum cordatum
CGCCCCCGCCCCAGTGGCCCCAGCCTCCTCCTGGCGTCCCATCGGGCGCGTGCGCTCGTCTCCTCGGCGAGGGCCCTCGAGGGGACGCCTCGCCAAATCCGCGAAGCGGGACGCTGAGCGCGCGAGGCCGAAGCGTGCACGGGGCACGAACGTCCGAGCGATGGGGAGCTCCAGGGGTGGACCTAAACGGTATCTTGGCGATTTCCTGGGCCGTTTTCGTTTCGAGTTCGTTTCGCGTGGAAGGCGGCTTGAAGACAGAACAAAGGGAAAACGAAAACAGCACGAAAGCGGAAAACACCGCCTAGGTTCAGCCCTGGGGAGCTCCGCCCCCCGCCCGCCCCTCCCCGCTCGCCCCAGGCACCCGGCGGCCCGCTCCCTCCGAGGCACGGGCCCCAGGGCTCTCGCCCCGCTCCGCGGGGCGGCGTAGCCCTGCTCACCCCGAGGGCCCTCCGCTCCCGGGCGGCCGGCTGCTCCAGGCCTCCCGGAGGGGGTCGGAGCAGATGGGGTCGGAGGATCGCGCCGCAGCGCCGATGTTTTCCATATGTCTAAGACATGTTTCAAACATGCTTTAGATCTGTAAACGCATGCTTGAAGCATCTTTTGGGTGGGGTCGGAGCAGATGGGGTCGGAGCAGATGGGGTCGGAGGATCTGCACGAGCGAAATGGGTACGGAAAGACTGGGTACAATGCCCAACAGCAGTTCCTGTTCATTTTGAACAGCGCTCGCTGTCCGCGTCGCCGCGGCCCGTGTCCACTTGAGACAGGAGGCCGCCTGCCCAACAGCGGCCGCTGTTGGTTTGGGACAACATTTGTTGTTGGGCATTGTACCAATTTTTTCCGTACCCATTTCGGCGTCCACAGAGGACCTCCCAGGAGTTGCCCCCCTAACTTGGAGCGACCTCGCTGCGTCTTGAGGCCGTCTTTTCGCGCCGAGGCGGGAAAGCTGGAAGGGTACCATGATCGGCCCAGGTTGTGAGTAGCTAGTCGATGGGGTCCGAGTAGATGGGGTCGGAGGATCGCGCCGCATCGCCGGTGCATCGACGATGCGGCTCGATGTGGAGGCCGCGTTTCCCCACGCCGACGTCGCCGATGCATCGCCGACGTCGCCGATGCATCGCCGGTGCATCGCCGGTGCGCCCCCCTCGGCTGGACTTCCGTCGGGCACGTCCCTCTACAGGAGGAATATTCAAAAATAGTCAAAAATAGTTGGGCGAAGAAGGTGAAGGCCAAGGAGACGCGTTCGAATATGACCGATTTCGACCGGTTCAAGTTGATGGTGGCCAAGAAGAAGCGATCTGCTGTGGTCAAGAAGGCTCTGAAGAAGAAGAAGAAGTGAGGCCAGACGCGGCACCTAGTGCTAGCGCGAAGCGCAAGAGGTGAAAACACAGTCAAAAAATAGTTAGGGGACGATTTGTTTGACTATTGTTGGGTACTCTTTGAATATTATTGGACTATTTTTGAATTTTCGCCCAGGTCCGCCTCTAGCTTATGATGTTCCAACATGTGTTAGCCTTGGTCACCAGAAAGAATTTGTGAGCACCGAGAGAATACAGAAACTGCAGGGTTTTCACGTGTCGGGCCCTGTGTGGCGATACTCGTTCGACACTGCTTCGATACTCTTGTGGGTCCTCGAAATTATTTCTGGGATCTGGTCCTGAAAGTTCGATGGGAGCAACCTAAGGCTGGACGTAAGAGCGGCCTTTCGCTTGAGTGACCTTTGGTGCGGGCCTAAGCGGGTTCAGCCGGTCGCTGAGCGCGAAGCGGTAGCGGCGGCTTGCGCGCTTGGTTTGGGCCCCTTCGCCCCCCTCCCCCCCCCCCAAAAAAAAAGCCGCGCACCAGAGGTTACTCTTGCCTGGGGTCACTCTTAGGTGTAGCCGACCTTCCATTCGCACCACTGCTACCCCCGAGGGCCCCTCTTCTCTCCGGCTTGTGGGCGGAAAACATCCTCATCCGATTCCACGGCCGCGCGGGCCGGACCTGTTGGGTGCCACGACCCCGTGTGGACACTGGGGCGTTTTTTGCCGCGGGCGCCCCGCGCGGGACCTGTCCGTGCGACCGCGTATTTCGTCTGCACGCACAGGGGGGTGGCGCGAGGGGGCTGGCATAGTGAGCTTCTTAGAAGACGAGGGCCTACTTCGAAGACCCCGGATGCTTCCAACATGGCCTCTCAAGGCCCGTGAGGGCTTCGAGGAAGCCCCCTGCTTCCTTAGAAGCCTCCCCGCCTTTCTGGCAAGCCGCCCCGCTCGCGCCATCCCCCTTGTCCGCGCCAGTGGGTATCTGCGGGATCGCGCTCCAGAGTTCAGTATCGTTTAACCGACCCCCATCCCCATCCCCTTCGAGACCCCCAACAAATTACCCCCCCAGCTGGGGATACACCCTTCGGAACCCGAAGGGAACGGCCTACATCCCCATCTAGGAGGGTAAATCGGCCAGTGGTGCCCAGGCCACGCCGCTGGGGATAGGGATCGGATCGGATAAACAATGCTGCGAGCGAGGTGGATACGGACGCGTTCGCCGCTCACCGCGGGGGAGTGAAAGTGCGGCAGGGGGGCCGGTTGGGGCAGGAGCAGCTCCTCCAGGCGGACGCGGGCACGACGTCCTGCACGAGGATGCGGCGCGCGCGCGCGCGGTCCTGCGCCCGAGTCGCATCTGCGGCGGAGCGAAGAAGGAGGAGACCCAGGCATGCCCGCGTCGCGGAAAAATCACGTCGGCAGGTTTTTGGCAGTTTTCGGTTTCCGAGGGCCTTCGTCGGGCCCCAGGGACCGTCAACAACAGAGTGCCAACGAAATGACGCTCCAGACCTATCTTAAACTTATACAGGCCGCTTAAAACCTCGACTGGAAGAAATTGTCTGGGGACGATTTTTGGTCAATGTTTGCATATGTTTGGTGTATGTTTGAAGTGTCTTTTTATTATTCGTCGCAAATCCGCCTGTCGGGGGACATGCCCGACCTAATCCTCGTGTTATTTTCAGGCGATCGCAAACATGGATCAAGATTAGCGACGGGTCCCGCTTCCATGGGAAACCGCGGATTTCCACCGCCGAACGAGGCGGCACGTGCCACATGGATTTGGTGCCCGCCCGCCAAGTCCATGGATCGCTAATCCATGTTTGCACGCCCCCGATATTTTTGTTAGCCCTCCTGGAAGGTCAGGGTCCCTTCCTTCCTTGTATGAAGGTATGTGTGTATGCAACTATGAATATTTACATCTGTACATATTTACATATGTATATAGGCATCCATATACTTTATGTGTAGACCAATAGACACATATATATATATATATATACACGTGCACCCGCAACTGGCTTGGTCCTAGCGTGGTTCGTTCTCTGAGGATATATCTATATACTCATATATAGATATATGTATACACAGAGATATGTATATCTATATATAGAGAGAGAGAGAGAGAGAGAGAGAGAGAGAGGGAGAGAGAGAGAGAGAGAGAGAACAACAGAAAGACAGAGAGAAAGAGAGATCCCTTTCCCGAGCGTTCTATGGCATGCGCGGGAGGCCTCTCAGAGGCTTCCCCGGGGCACCTCCGCGGGGTTCCCTGTGGGCCGCAGGCACACGGGCCCAGGGCGGCTCCAGGCGCTGCGTGCCGCGGCGAAGGTCGAACCCCGCCCTCGCCTTGAGTCGGGCGTGTCCTTCTACAGGAGGAATATTCAGGTATGGGCAAAGAATAGTCTGGGGACGACTTTTTGACAATCTTTGAATATTTGCTTGGCATTTTTTGCGAATCTTTTTCAATTTTGGCCGAAAATCCCAGGGGGGGCATGCCCGACCGAACCCTCGCCAGTCCACGACTCAGGCAGCTCGATGGGCGGTGGGGGTAGGGTTCAGAGTTCGAGCAGGGGATCGACTGCATAATTGATTTTCCCCAGATTTCTTCGAATGCGGAAGAGAGTTCCGTCGAATGCTCTGCAGATCTATCGAGTATTATTCCCCACATCCTGAGTGGGGTTCTTGTTTTCTATGCACACCTCCGTGCAGGAACCTCACCTCACACCTCACTTTTTCCTCCTGTCATCATCACGCCATCGTGATCACCGATCATCATGATCACTCGCTCACTCTCTCGCTCGTTCACTCATCACCCACCCACTCATTATCATGCCATGATCCCTTCATAATCATCGGCGATCATCATCAGCTACTCACGCTCGCTTTCACCCACGCAATCACATTCAGTCATCACCCACTCATTCACCATCATGTCATCGTTTGTTCTCGTGTTATCGTCATGAATCGCGTCGTCATCCCACACCCTCTCCTTCTCATCGCCATCACTATCACAATCGCCATCATCACTCTCATTCGCTCGCACACTCATCACCAGCATCCCCATCACCATGGCCATCATCATACATACACCATCATCATCATCACCACCACCATCTTCATCAACACCGTCACCATCCAGCATCATCGCAATTCTTTATTGTCATCACTCACCATCACCGTCATCGCATCACCTTCATCACCATCAGCATCATCATTATCATCATCATCGGCACCATCCAACATCATCGCCATCATCATCCTCATCACTCACCACCACCATCATCACCCCATCATCACTCACCAGCACTCACCATCACCTTCACCACCATCACACATTTACCATTAGCAACATCCCATCATGATCGACGACCAAAAATGAGCTTTGTCTGTGAGTGAATCGTGAGGAAGTCTGAGGCGGGAGCCCCCTCCCTATGGGGCCCGCACTTCATGTTCGAATCCGAGCGGGTCATCGGTGAATCCTGTAATCGTCGTCACTCTTGGGCTCCTCAGGCCTGGATCTTGTTGAAGTCTCAGGCGGGAGCCTTGTCTGCGAGTGAACCGCGAGGAATTCCCAAGCAGGAGCCTATTCCCCATGGGGCCCGCACTTCATGTTCGAATCCGAGGCGGGTTACCGGAATCCTGTAATCGTCGTCGCTTTTGGGCTCCTGTGGCCTGAATATGGGGGAAGTCTCGAGTGGGAGCTCTCTCCCTATGGGGCCCGCACGTCATGTTGGTAATCCGAGCGGGTCATCGGGATCCTTGTGCTTGTCTTCGTTTATTCCCCACATCCTAAGTGGGGATTTTGTTTTCGCTGGACACCCAGTGCATTCCTCCCACCTCACCTTCGCTCCTCTTACCCCTTCGAACGCTCACTCAATCACCCACGTGCCACCATGACCATAACAGATTCAGCTTCTTCTCTTTTCGCACACGCAACCACCCAATCAGTCACACCATCATCATCTGTCACGCACCCACCACACACGATTACTCTATCACGCATCCAATCACCCACACAACATCATCACTCACACTCACTCACCCACTCATTCATTCGCCCACACACACTATCATCACCGTCGTCGTCACCACCCACACACCCACCCACATTCATCATCATCACTCAGGGGCCCACCCACTCACCCACCTACCCACCAACTCACTCACTCACTCACTCACACACTTATCAGCAGCAGCATCACTATCACCATCAGGATCCTCACTCCCTCGCTCGTTTAATCACTCGCTCACTCACTCATCCACATCCACACTTGAGGGGGTATCACGCGGGAGCCTCGTCAGCGAGTGAATTGCGAGGAAATCCTAGGCGGGAGCCCCATCCCTATGGGGCCCGCAACTCATGTTATTAATCCGAGCGGGTCACCGGAAGCCTGTACTGGTCGTCACTGTTGGCCTCATCCAGCTTGATTATGGAAAGGTGTCATGCGGGAGCCTCGTCTGTGAGTGAATTGCGCGGAGGTCTTAGGCGGGAGCCTCCACCTTCGGGGCCCGCAAGCTCACGTTACCAATCCGGGCGGGTCATCGGATTTTTTGAATTATCGTCACCTTCCTGAGGCGGTTTCCTAAGGCGGCAGCCACGTCTGTGAGTGAATTGATGGGAAGTCTCGGGCGGGAGCCCCCTCCCTATGGAGCCCGCGGATCATGCTACTAGTCCGATCGGGTCCTCTGAATCCTATAAGTGTCGCTCGTTTCGGCTTGTTCAAGCCTGAGTATGGAGGATGTCTCATGCGGAAGCCTCGTCTGTGAGTGAGTTGTGAGGACGTCCTGGGAGCCCCTTCCCTATGGGGCCCGCAGCTCATGTTATTAATCCGAGCGGGTCATCGGTATCCTGTAACTGCCGTTGCTCTTGGCATCTTCAAACTTGAGTATGGAGGAGATCTCAGGCGGGGGCCTCGTCTGTGAGTGAATTGCGAGGAAATCTCAGGCGGGAGCCCATTCCCTATTGGGCCCGCAGCTCATGTTATTAATCCGAGCGGGCCATCGGAATCCGTTAACTGTCGTCACTCTTGGTCTCGTCAAGCTGGAGTGTGGAGGAAGTATCATGCGGGAGCCCCGTTTGTGACTGCATTGCGAGGAAGTCTCAGGCGGGAGCTCCCCGAGCGGGTTGTGAATGGTTCGTGTCGTCACTTTGGGGCGTCGTGTCCTGCGAGTTCCCCACCCCGAGGACGAGCAGCGATACGAGGAGTTCTCGCCAGGTCAGCTCTTTCGCCCCCGCTTCCTACCGCAGGGAATTTGGCTGCAGGTGTACGGCTTCAAGGAGTCTCCGATCTACCAGGAGGTCGCCGAGCTGCTGCGACAGGGCGCCGAAGGCGCCGAAGTAGACCAGGCCGAGGAGGCGCGGAGCTTGCTGATGTCCACGCCCAGCGAACACGAGCTCACGTGGCAGAGCTCCCGCACGTCGTGCGCCGCTCGGGCTGCGCCTTGACGCGCGCGTCCTACCTCGCCTCCACGCTGTCGCAAAGTCAGACGCTGCGCAAGGGCGCCGCCGTTGATTGCGCCAGGGACGAGGGCGCTGGCCGCGCGGGTATGTCGGACGAACAGTGGTGGTTGCACCTCTACGTCGTGTTCTCCCGCGCCGCGTGCGTGCGGAACATGCGGATCCCGCGCCCGCCCGCGCGCGAGTTGTTGGGGCGCGGGCCGCCCGCGCCCTTGCGGAAAACGCCCGAGAAGTTCGGCGAGATTGCGAAAACAACTTCAGGGATGAGGCCGAGCAGCTCGCCGAAGAGCACGGCTTCGTGCTGCGTCCCCGCCTGCGCGCGGCCGCGACTAGCTCGGTGCCCGCAGGGGCTGCCCCGGCGGCTCGCTCCCGCGCCCCAGCGGCTCGCGGGGTTGTCCCAGCGGCCTGGCCCTCTGGATTGCCCCCGACGCTTTCGCGATTTCGCCGTTGGAAAACGCGCCCCCGCTGGGCGCGGCGGCGAGGGCGCCGAGGAACATCTACGCGCGCGCGCGCCTGCCAGGAGAGAGGAAAGGCGCGCGAGGGGAGCAGGCGGGGTGGATATACGGAGGGGGAGAATGGGGGGGTGGAGGAAGGGGAGGGAAAAGGACGAGGAGGAGGAAAGCGAGGAGGGAAGGGGGGAAAAGGAGGAGGGGGAGGAGGAAGAGGAGGAAGAGGAGGAGGAGGTGGAGGAGGAAAAGGATATGGAACACGAGGAGGAGGAGGAGAAGGAGGAGGACGCAGAGGTCGGAAGGAATGCCTCCGCCAGTCGAAGAAGACAAGGGCGATGTGGCAATCTACATAGAGTCTCATGTGGGGTCCTGCCGACGGAATGATTTTTGAGTTTCTAAGGCGTGAATATAGAGGAAGTCCCGAGTGGTGGCCTCGACTGCGAGTGCATCGCGCGCGGCGGCGCAGACTTGCGTTGCGAACGGTTCGTTTCGGGGGTCTTTTTGGCGCTGGTCTGGAGCTGCGCAGAGGCGCCAGTGGGCAGCGAGTTCGAGGCAGGGGCGGAGGAGGAGCGCGATGGCGTGGTGGAGGAGGGGGGGGAGAGGGGGGGGAAGGCGAGGTGGCAAGGGACGTCGAGACTCGAAACGGTTGGTCCGTTTCGCCTGAGACATCCTCACAATGATCCGCTTCGTTTGGGACGTCCCCAGAACGTTTGCCCAGATGCGGTTCGCAATGTTTGACGTCCGTGCGCGCGGCATCTGGGCGTGCGTTTGGGTTTCCTGCAGGCCGTGGGCGAGTGCAGCGCGATTCGAGGCGACCCAGACGCGGGCCGGCGCCTCCTGAACGTCCCGAACATGCACGAGGCGGGGGATATCCACGGCGTCTTGTCAGCGCGCGTCGGCATGGAGGTTCGGTTCACGTCCGCGCAGGAGGATCTCAAAATGTTGGGAATCGTCCAGGAGCAGACGTCGGGTCCTACCGTCGGACTGCTATTTTTTTGCGTATTCGACGGGGACACCACTTATGGGGCAACTGAATTTTGCATTCGGCCCCCTATTCGAGGAATTCGTCGAGCACGTGGCGGGTTCCTGACCCCACCCCCGCTTCCCATCGACCCAGGGGGGTCGCTGGTAGGCGGGGGTAGGGTTCGGACATCGCCGCCTCATGAAGCGGTAGAGGTCATCGGGACGCCCCACGAGACTCCTGCGAAGCTTCCAGGGCATTCCACCAGAAACGCCAGGGCTCGTGTCGTATCGACGCGTTGGCGGCCCCGCCGCGGGCGTTCAAGGTTGAACGCTGCCAGAGGCCCAGAATCGGCACATGAGGAACGACGTGGCGTTCGAAATGCCGCCGATCGTTCCAGTGTGAACGATGCACGCGGCCATCACGATACGAATCTGCTGTGCGCTGTTGTGTCTGTCGTTCGGGAAGCCGTCGGAAGTATCCCGAGTTTTTGCTCCCTCCAGCTGATCCGTCGAGTATCCCGAGTCAGACTTCGCTCTGGCGAGTTTTTGTTCCCTCCAGCTGATCCGCGCGGCCCTCTTCGTCACAGCAACGGGCGTTGAAGGATCCTGCGGGTCACCCGCGAAATCTCCAGGCCAGAAGGCTACGCCCGTGAAGGGATCGTGCAGGGCCGGCCCAGTGGCAAGGCTCCCCGTACCAGAGGGGTGGGCAACGCCGAGCCGCGAGGGGCGCTTTGGACGGAGAGTCAGCGCTTGCGCGAACATGGTGGCGAGGAGGACGGGCGTGAGCAGATCCGAAGGCGAACAAACACCCGAAGGTGAAACATCCTCGGTGTGCCACACATGTTTTTGTTGTGCCCTTGGGTTTTCTGTCGCATTTGTTTCTAAACCGTCCTGTGGATGTGGTGTTGGGCTCTCGTTTTGAAGAGACGGTCCCCGCGTTCCTCTTTCCTTCCTTCTTCCCGCCCCCCCATCCCCCTCCCCACGTCACCCCCCTTACTTTGGCGCACTCCTCACACGTTTCGTGGCCCCACGGGGCGCTCCACCGAAGGCCACAATGGCACCGCCCGCGTGCGTCAACCCAACCCAGTACAGCATTTCGTGGCCCCATAAGGGCTCTACCGACAGCCTCAGTGAAACCGCCCGCATGCGCCCCCCCACCCAATACAGCGTTTCGTGGCCCTACATGGATCTCCACCGGAGGCCCCAACTGCTCCGCCCGCGTGCGTCACAGTACATCGCTTCGTGGCCCCATCGAGAGCTCTACCGAAAGCGACAGCGACATCGCCCGTATGCGTCACTTCCATCCGGTACAGCGTTTCGCGGCCTCATAAAAAAGGGGGCTTCACCGAAGGCCGCAGTGGTACCGCCCGCATGCGTCACCCCCACCCAGTACAGAAGTCCGAGGCCCTTCAAAAACGACCTCAACCGAAATCCCCAGTAGAACCGCCAGCATGCGCCACCACCCACCCAGCACAGCTCTTCGCGGCCCCGTAGGGGGCTCCACCGAAGACCTCAGTGGCACCGCCCGCATGCGTCACCCCCCACCCATTACAGCGTTTCGTGGCCCCATGGGGAGCTCCACGGAAGGCCACCGAGGCACCGCCAGCATTCGCCACCCCCCACCCAATACAGCGTTTCGCGGCCCTACAGGGAGCTCCACCGAAGGCTTCAGTGGCACCGCCCGCATGCGTCACCCCCCACCCAATACAGCGTTTCGTTGGCCTACAGGGAGCTCCACCGAAGGCACCAGCTGCACCGCCCGCATGCGTCACAGTACATCGTTTCGTGGCCCAATAGGGAGCTCAACCGAAGTCGACAGGGACACCGCCCGCATGGGCCAC
>CAUYUJ010015739.1:55000-94948 GCA_963575745.1 Prorocentrum cordatum
TGATGATGGTGGTGGTGGTGATGATAATGATGATGCTGCTGATGATGATGATGACGATGGTGATGATGATGATAAAGATGATGATGCTGATGTTGATGATGATGATGATGATTATCGTGGTGATGACGGAGGTGATGATGTTGATGGTGATGGCGAGCGATGTTGATGGGGATGGAGATCGAGATGGTGATGGTGGTAGAAATCATGACGGCGATGATGATGACGCCGATGATGACGATGACCACGATGCTGACGAGGACGATGATGCCGCCCATGATGGTGATGATGGTGCTTGTTGTGATGTTGGTGGTGATGGTGATGGTGATATTGATGGTGATGATGATCGAGATGGTGATGGCGATGATGATGGAGATGATGGTGAGGATGGTGGTGATGGCAATGACGATGGTGAGGGTTGTGACGATGATGCGAGTCCTGAGGATGATGATGAGGATGAGGATGAGGATGATGGTGGTTGTGTGGTTGTGGTGGTTGTGGTGGTGGTGATTTTGGGTGTGGTGGTGGTGGTGATGATGATGCTGATGATGATGATGATGATGCTGATGATGATGATGCTGATGATGATGATGATGATGATGATGATGATGATAGTGATGGTGATAGTGCCGATGATGACGATGGTGATTTGTTTTTGCTGCTGCTGCTGATAATGATGCTGGTGATGGTGATGATGAGGATGATGAAAATGATAATGATGATAATGATGATGACGATGATGACGATGATGACGATGATGATGATGATGATGATGATGATGATGATGATGATGATGATGATGATGATGATGATGATGATGATGATGATGATCCGTAAGGGCTTCGCCCCCTGCCGCTGGCCCCCTCTCTCGGAGAATGGGCCATGGAAGAGCTAAGTCATGAGGCTTTGGCGCTGTCGTGCAGCAGTATCGGAACTTCATGCGAGGCCGATTCGCAATCGGCAAAACCAACTGATCACAAGAGGGGTTACCACACAGGGCGATTGGTAAGACGTGTATGGTTTACGAGCTTGGTTACCACACCTTGGGATTAAAGGGCCGAGGGAGTACTCGCAGTTTGGGTTACCACGCCTTGCGATGGATGTGCGTGAGGGGTGGCACCGAATTTCAGAAATGTGGCAAATCCCCTGTGTTTTTGGACCCTGACCCCGCGGATCTGCGTGAGGGGTGGCACCGAATTTCAGAAATGTGGCAAATCCCATGTGTTTTTGGACCCTGACCCCGCGGATCTGCGTGAGGGGTGGCACCGAATTTCAGAAATGTGGCAAATCCCCTGTGTTTTTGGACCCTGACCCCGCGGATCTGCGTGAGGGGTGGCACCGAATTTCAGAAATGTGGCAAATCCCTGTGTTTTTGGACCCTGACCCCGCGGATCTGCGTGAGGGGTGGCACCGAATTTCAGAAATGTGGCAAATCCCATGTGTTTTTGGACCCTGACCCCGCGGATCTGCGTGAGGGGTGGCACCGAATTTCAGAAATGTGGCAAATCCCTTGTGTTTTTGGACCCTGACCCCGCGGATCTGCGTGAGGGGTGGCACCGAATTTCAGAAATGTGGCAAATCCCATGTGTTTTTGGACCCTGACCCCGCGGATCTGCGTGAGGGGTGGCACCGAATTTCAGAAATGTGGCAAATCCCCTGTGTTTTTGGACCCTGACCCCGCGGATCTGCGTGAGGGGTGGCACCGAATTTCAGAAATGTGGCAAATCCCATGTGTTTTTGGACCCTGACCCCGCGGATCTGCGTGAGGGGTGGCACCGAATTTCAGAAATGTGGCAAATCCCTTGTGTTTTTGGACCCTGACCCCGCGGATCTGCGTGAGGGGTGTCGATTTCGAGCCCCCCCAGCAATTCAGACAACGCGCCCAGGGGGTGCTAAAAAATCCTGTTTGGGCCTTCCCCCCCCCTCGCGCGGTCAATCAACTAGTTACAGTAACCAGCAAGAAGCAGAACTGTAACACTGGAAACTACAAGCTACAACTGGTACTGGAAACTGCGAACCCGCGCCTACAGCCTGGTGGCCCCACAAGGGGGCCGGCGGATAATGATGCTGATGCTGATGCTGATGTTGATGCTGATGATGATGATGATGATGATGATGATGATGATGATGATGATGATGATGATGTCGATGACTATGATGGTGATGATGATGAGGGAGGAGGAGGAGAAGGAGGAGGAAGGAGATCAGAGGACACCCAATATGCACACGTGATGCTGCAATACAACCTCCCGCCCCAAGTCCTCTCCTCATGCGCCCTCGTTTTTTTTGTTTTTTCTTTAAGTTTTTTTTGTTTGGCTTGTTTTGTTTCTGTGTTTCGCTACAAGAAGTGGTAGTGATGGTAATCGTCGCTGCGTCCCCGCCGTCGGCGCTGCTGGCCGCCGCCAGCGCCGGCGCGATGGGGGGGGGTTGGACCCCCCCTCCCTGGGCTGCTTCTGGTCATCGTCGCTGCGTCCCCGCCGTCGGCGCTGCTGGCGGCCGCATGCGCTGGCGCCGGCGCCTGCGCTGGGGGGGAGGGAGGGTTTTCACCCCCTCCCGTGGGAGAGGGGGGGGGGATTCGGGAGGGGGGGGGGGTTAGGGGGAGGAGAGTCCCCCTGGTTCTGATCGACAGCGCCGAGTGTTGGGGGGGGTGGCCCACCCCCCGGTTCGAAACGCACCGCCGAATGTTCCCACGGCAAGCGCCCGTGAAACGCGCTCTTTCCGCCTAGCGAGATCTCAGGCGACAAGTTCACATGGAAGAAGATCAGTCCTCCATCCTCCATCTTGCGAAACGTTGCAGTCACGAACGAGAGCGCACAGCGCTGAGGCGAGAACACCATTTTGAAACAAAACCGCCCCCCCATCGGTGAAACTAGCGGATTTGTTACGGAGCGCGCGCGGTTATGCAGCGAGAGCGCAATCTTGAAAACGAGCCCTTTTCCACCCGTGAAGCGGTTGCATACGTTATTGACGAATTTGTGCGGTGCTGTGGACAGAACCGCGTTTTGGCAACCACCCCACTATCTTTGCGAAGCTGTTCCGAAGTTTAAGACGAACGTGCGCGGCGATAAGGCAATAACCACATTTTGAAGAAGGAGCAGCCCTCCATCCTTGAAGGTGTTGCAAATCTTTAATACGAATGTGCGCGACGCCAAGGCGATCGCCACATGTTGGTACGCAGCCGCCGTCCATCCGTGACGCTGTTGCGAACTTTCAAGACGAATGCGCGCGGTGCTAGGGCGAGAGCCACATTCCCCCCCCCTCCATCCGTGAAGCGGTTGCAATTTTCAAGCTTCAGGGCCGTACGTGGTGAGGAACTCTCACGTGAAACGCCCGGTCCGCCCTACCAACATGTTTGGGGGTGCGACAGGTCGGAGTTATTTTCAAGGAGAAAGGAATGGAGGAAAAAGGAGCGAGAGGATTTCCAAGATTTCCGCCATCGTGTAATGATGAAGAACGAACGGGAGGAGGAAGAGGTGGATGTGGAGGATGAGGTGGAGGAGGAGGAGGAGGTCGGTGGAGGAGGAGGGGGGAGGAACAGGAGGACGATCCAGATCCCCGACGACGTGATTTCTGCGCAGGGTGGACACGTCGATGTCCCAGGAGTGGTTTTCATCCTGAGCCGTTTTGTTGACGGCCCTGGGAACCCGGGAAGTCCCCCCCGAAAACTGAAAGTTGCAATCAAAATTACGCTACCGAGGAACCCCACATACTTGTATTATGGCTGGGGTGATGATAGCTGAAGGGGAGCATGTGAGAATGATGCTGGTGGCCGTTGTCCCGCCGATACCGTTGGTGACGCCACTCAAGAGGAGAGGAGGGAGGAGAGTGGAGAGGAGATAAGATACATTTTGTTCAATATTAATGGAAAACGACCTGCGGCGCCCACGAGCTGGCATGAGCCAAGGTGCTTAACAAATCTTGGTGATGATACCACTCACCTCGCTTGCGTCCACCTGTGCCCTGAGCACGACCGGCACGGATAGCAAGCTTGCGTACCGATGTGCCCTGAACACCACCGTCACGGATACAGGCCGCCCTCAGGGACCACCCCCATGCGGGCCCCCTGTGGTGTCGTGAAAACGCCACGCTTGTTGTGCCCTGGGCGACCGTCACGGATAGCGGCCGCATTCAGGGACCACCCCGTGCGCACCCCCTGTTGTGTCCAGAAAACGCCACGTTTGCTGTGCCCTGGACGACGGTCACTGATAGCTGCCGCGGTCAAGGACCACCCCGTGCGCACCCCCGGTGGTGTCGAGAAAGTGCCACGCCTGCTAGGGCAAGGACGACCGTCACGGATAGCGGCCGCATTCAGGGACCACCCCGTGCATCTCTGTGGTGTCGAGAAAACGCCACGCCTGCCGTGCCCTCGGCGACTGGCACGGATAGCGGCCGCGCTCAGGGACCACCCCGTGCGCACCCCCTGTGGTGTCGAGAAAACACCACGCGTGCTGTGCCCTGGACGACCGTCACGCATAGCGGCCGTGCTCAAGGACCACCCCGTGCGCACCCCTTGTTGTGTCGAGAAAAAGTCACGCCTGCTAGGGCACGGACAACCGTCACGGATAGCGGCCGCGCTGAGGGACCACCCCGTGCGCACCTCCTGTGGTGTCGAGAAAACGCTACGCTTACCGTGCCTTGGACGACCGTCGCGGATAGCGGCCGCGCTCAGGGACCACCCCGGGCGCACCCCCTGTGGTGTCGAGAAAACGCCACGCGTGCTGTGCCCTGGACGAACGTGAGGAATAGAGGCCGCGTTCAGGGACCACCCCGTCCGCACCCCCTGTGGTGTTGAGAAAGCGCCACGCCTGCTGTGCCCTGGACGACTGTCACGGATAGCGGCCGCGTTCAGTGACCACCCCGTGCGCACCCCCTTTGGTGTCGAAAAAGAAACACGCTTGCTGTGCCCTGGACGACCGTCACGCAGAGCGGCCGCGCTCAGGGACCACCCCGTGCGCACCCCCGGTGGTGTCGAGAAACGCCACGCCTGCCGTGCCCTGGACGACCGTCACGGATAGCGGCCGCGCTCAAGGACCACCCCGTGCGCACCTCCTGTGGTGTCGAGAAATCGCCAGCCTTGCTTTGCCCCGCGACATTGGCGCGTATAGAGACCGCGCTGAGGGACCACCCGCTGCGCAACGCCTCTGGTGTCGAGAAAGTGCCACGCCTGCTAGGCCCTGCGACATTGGCGCGTATAGAGGCCGCGTTGAGGGACCACCCCCTGCGAACCCCTTCAGGTGTCGAGGGAATGCCACGCGTGCGAGGCCCTGCGACATTGGCGCGTATAGCGACCGCGGTGAGGGACCACCCCGTGCGTACCGCCTGTGGTGTCGAGAAAGTGCCACGCCTGCTAGGCCCTGCGACATTGGCGCATATATAGGCCGCGCTCAGGGACCACCCCCTGCGAACCCCTTCAGGTGTGGAGAATGTGCCACGCGTGCCAGGCCTTGCGACATTGGCGCGTATGGGAACCGCGCTGAGGGACCACCCCGTGCGCACCCCCTGTGGTGTCGAGAAAGTGCCACGCCTGCTAGGCCCTGCGACATTGGCGCGTACTGAGACCGCGTATAGAGACTGCGCTGAGGGACCACCCCCTGCGCACCCCTTTTGGTGTGAAGAAAGTGCCACGCTTGCTAGGCCCTGCAACGTTGGCGCGTATAGAGACCGCGCTGAGGGACCCCCCCTTGCGCACCGCTTGTGGTGTCGAGATAGTGCCACGTCTGCCGTGCCCTGCGCATCCTACACGTGTGTTTTGTGTATGGCGTGTCATGTCTATGTGTATGATGCGTGTGCGGCCTTATCTGGATGTGTGTCTCATGTGGGTGCCCAGTATGTGGAGCATACGTCTTGGGTGTATAATGCAGTGAACACGCCAGGCGTGCACTAGCGTTGTATGGTGTATGTTATGTGTGTGTGTGTGTGTGTGTGTGTGTGTGTGTGTGTGTGTGTGTGTGTGTGTTTGTGTTTGTGTTTGTGTGCGTGTGTGTGTGTGTGTGTGTGTGTGTGTGTGTGTGTGTGTGTGTGTGTGTGTGTGTGTGTGTGTGTGTGTGTGCGAGTGTGTGTGTGTGTGTGTGTGTGTGTGTGTGTGCATACGTGCGGCTGCATGTAAACGCGTGTCAGATGCACGTGCCGTGCGTGGGTTGCGTGTGGGTGAAGGGAGGAAGGAAGTGGAGGAGGGGAGGAAGGAGGAGGGAGGGGAGGTGTGTGTGTGTGTGTGTGTGTGAGAGTGTGTGTGCAGGAGACGCGGGTGCGACGCGGCAGGGATGAAAACCAGAACCCCACGAAACATGTGGGGAAAAACAATCGGAAATCGAAAGTTGCAGTGGATGGTCGTTTTCTCAGTCATTGTTTTGCCGATCGGCGCGGGCCCTCGCACTTCCTCACCCCCCCCATGGAGTAGATTTTGGCTGTTTTTGCCGCCTGTCTCAAGCAGGTCGAGTCTCCCCCATTGGACGCACTGTTGCAAAAAAGTTGCGTTAAGCAGAGGTCCGGAGCAAGACCTCCCCCTTCCCCCCCCCCCCTCCGCCCAATGTCGAAACCCAAATCCGCTTCGTTTTTTCCCATGACGTGAGGGGTCCTGGGGCGGAAGCGCGCGCGCGCGTTCCACGAGTGCCTCGTTGCCCTCAGCACTGGCCGTGCCCTCCACCTCGAGGGCGACTCTCCGGCTCTGAGCGGCCCCCTCGCGCCTCGTGGGGATACGATACGTCCATGCAGTCAGCGCGCCTGGTAAGGACGCGCGCCTTCATCTGGGGTACCCTTGTGCCCTTGCCTCTGCGGCCCGTCCTTTGCTGTTTTCACTGGTCGCCCGCCGCCCCCCAAAATCCCAACTTGGGCCTCCAGGGGTCTTGCATCCTTACCACCTGTCCTCAACACACGTTTTGACTGCAGTTTGCCCCTGGGTCGGACGGGTCCCGCCTGCACTCCTCGAGCGAGCGGAGGGTCGGCACCGCCCAAACATACTGATACTCACTTGTGCGTCGGCCACTCCAAGGGCGGCGCGCACGCTCGGAAATCTGATATAGCATCAGTTCCGTGGCGGGCTCTTTCTGGCCATGCCGATCGGGCGCGCGCGCTCGGAAATGTTTCAGTATCAGTTCCGCGGCGGGCTCTTCCTGGCCGTGCCGCTCGGGGAACGACGTGCTACAAGATTTTGTGCCAGATGTGCGGGTCGGACGTGCGTTTCCAGCAGAGCGCGCCCGTCGTTTAAAGCAGGTATTTGTGGTTCTCAGATCCCAATCCACTTCAGGCGCCTTCCAACTTCAAGGGTCAGGAAGTTTTTTCTTTTCCCTCCTCTTCAGGGGGCGGGAGGAACGCCAATCTGCTTCCAACGCCTTCCTACTTCATGTTTCTGCCTCCCTCTACCGACCGACGGGTACTAGTATGTCCTTGTGCGTCCCAGCGGAAGGGGGGCCTGCCCCCCCCCCCTCGGCAGCAAGAATCGGCCCACCAGAAGCCGCGAGCGGCGCTCCCGGTCGAGGCGGAGGCAAGCTTCGGCCGCCGCCGCCGTCGCCACCGTCGCCGCCGTCGCCACCGTCGCCGCCGTCGCCGTCGCCGCCGTCGCCGCCGTCGTTGTCGTCGTCGTGGTCGTCGTCGTCGTCGTCGTCGTCGTCGTCGTCGTCGTCGTCGTGGTCGTTGTCATGGTCGTCGTCGTGGTCGTGGTCGTGGTCGTCGTCGTCGTGGCCGTCGACGAGTTTCGAGGATCGAGGATCGAGGTTCGCGGAGATTCCAGGAGGTTCCAGGTCCGAGGGTCGACGTTTTCAAGAGTTCTGTGTTCTGGGCCCCCTTTTGAGCTTCTGCACGCCTCGAATGGGGCCTCCGGAGGCCACCGTGGGGACGTCCAGAGGCCTCCGTGTAGACTTCGGAGGTCGTCGTCGTCGTCGTCGTCGTCGTCGTCGTCGTCGTCGCCGTGGTTCGTCGCGGAAGGGGAGGGGGGATGGAGGAGGAAGGGGAGGACCAGAAGGAAGGGGGGAAGAGGAAGAGGGCAGATTGGCTCGGGCTCGGGCTCGGGCTCGCGTATGCGGCGGCGGTAGTGGCAGGTGGCGACGCCCGGCTTTGCCCGAGCCAGAACACCTAGGCTGGCTTCAGGAGGCTGGCCTGGAACGGAGTCGCGGACCAGGACTCGGGCCCTGGACGAAAGAGCTGGGGCCGGCGCAGGATCAGGAGGACGCGGAGGAGGGAGGGGCAGAGGGGGCGGGACACGGTGTCGCTCGCTCCAGGACGTGCCCGGCTTTCGGCGCCCTCTCGCCCTTGGCGGAAGCTCGGCGGAATGCGCTTGAAGAGAACGTGAGGCGTCAACATTTTTGGGGTCAGGGTTTCCAGATTCGGGCGCGCGGGCCTCTGCGTCTGCTCCCCGCGGGTGCTGAATTGCGCCTTGGCGATCGCGGAAGGCGTGGCCTCTGACTGTGCGATAGACCCCGCCGCTTCTCTTCGGCCTGCCGCTGCTGCTCCTCCTCCCGCTGCTCCATCCTCGTTCCTGGCCCGTTCCCCTCCCCCTCCTGTGAGCCTCCCTCCGCCTCCTCCTTATCGCTGCAAAGCCACTTGCGAGCCATACCCCTGCGGGTCCAATCCACGCTGGGGTACCAGAAACCCTTTCTGTGGGGATGGCCCTTCCCTTTCCCCCGCCTCCCCCCTTCCCGCCTCCCCCCTTCTCCTCCTGCTTCTCAGCCCCTGCGCGCCAAGGCCAGCGGGCCATGTACGGGACTGATCTCCCCCCTTCCCGCCACACGAGCCAGGGGGGGCTCATATTTTCACATGCCCTACTGACTCTTTACACTTTCTCTTCCATGTGGGATTGGACTGTCGTTGTTGCTTTCTATAACCCTCTTCACATTTCTGACAACTGGAAAGTGGACGAGATCACCAGTGCACTGAAGTTCGTGGGTGTCATCCTTTGCCCAGCCACCACGGCCTTACTCCTCAGCGGAGCGTCCTGGGCGGTGGCCAGGTCGTCGTAGTAGTTGTAGTAGTAATGCCTGTAGTTCGGGTGCTCGTAGCTTTGCCCTGGGACCCGCGCCTCGTCCGGGCTGTCTGCCGGTCCACTGGGCTCCGCGGGGCGCCCGCTCGGGTCGGCCGTGGCTGGTGGCGGATCCGTGGCCGAGGGCCCTGCCAGGGCGAGGGGGGGCTGCCCTCTCTGGTCCCGCGAGCTGCGCGTCCGGACCTGTGGAGGCTCGTGGCGTCCCCGCACCCTTGGCAGCGCAGCTTGGCGGGCCGTTCTGTTTGGCGCCGCTGCCCTCCTCCTCGTGGCTGCCGTTGCCGGTCTCGGCTCCGGCGTGGCCGTCCTCTGGCCCCATGTGCGTGGCCGTCGCAGAGGAAATGGCGTAGAGACCGACTCCGGGAGATGCATCCAACCAGGTCGGCATGGCAAGCGCGGCGGCGGCGCGGTGGCGACGCCGCGTTCGAGCGCGTGGAACAGCCTCATCTCTGCCGGCGCCTCGCGGGCCGCGGGGCTTCCTTCCGGAGCCCCCGCCCGCATTGGAGGGGGGGCCTGGCCCTGCCTCCACCCGGCACTCCCTGGGCCTGCGGGCCCGGGCCTCGCCCGAGCAGGGCAGGCGAGCTATGGCGCCGCCCGCCCACCCCGAACAGAGTACCAAGGCTCCCAACGAGCCTTGAGCAAATGGCAGCAGAGAGGGAGAGAGGGAGAGAGAGAGAGAGAGAGAGAGAGAGAGAGAAAGAGAAAAGAGAGAGAGAGAGAGAGAGCAGGCGGAGGACAGGTGAGGGGCTACGCAATTGACCAATATCTTCAGTTATATCTAACGTCCATTTGACGGCGACAACATTGATTGAGATTTCCAGCACAGACCAGACAACCAAACACCTTGGCCGCAAGCTCACGTTTCAAGAGGACGGCTACCACCACGCAGAGCTCATTAACAATTCGCGACAGGATGGCGCAGGTTCAACCAGCTCCGTGACGATCGCACCAACAAACGATACCCATTACACAGCAGACTTTTCCTTTCCAACGGAACAGTGACGCCCGCTGTCATGTACGGCTGTTTATCTTGGACGATGACCAAAGACATGCTTCAGACGCTGACGCGCACTCAACGACGGATGTTGCGAGTCATCATAAATTATCCTGGCAAAGCAACCTAACAGCGATGTGTATAAGCATATCTGGAAGCATTCCCCTGAAGATTCAGGTGAGAATCCAGTTGTAGAATTCTCCTGTTCTCGCAGTCGCCGTCGCATTCGCAATGACAGTCGCAGTGGCAACGGCCTTAGGATCCAATGGAATCCTAAGGATTCCTAGGGATTCCTAAGGCATCCTTAGGCATCCTTAGGTATCCATAGGAATCCTTAGGAAACCTTAGGAATCCTTAGGAATCCTGATTCCTAGGGATTCCTAGGGATTCCTAAGGATTCCGAGGGAATCCTAAGGATTCCGAAGGATTCGCCTGCCTCGGCCTCAGCCTCAGCCTGCCTCAGCCTCAGCCTGCCTCAGCCTCAGCCTGCCTCAGCCTCAGCCTAAGCCTGTCTCAGCCTCAGCCTCAGCCAGCCTCAGCCTCAGCCTGCCTCGGCCTCAGCCTCAGCCTCAGCCTGCCTCAGCCTCAGCCTCAGCCTCAGCCTCAGCCTCAGCCTCAGCCTGCTCAGCCTCAGCCTCAGCCTGCCTCAGCTTGCCTCAGCCTCAGCAGCCTCAGGCCTCAGCCTCAGCCTGCCTCAGCCTCAGCCTCAGCAGCTCAGCCTCTCAGCCTCAGCCTGCATCAGCCTCAGCCTCAGCCTCAGCCTCAGCCTCAGCCTCAGCCTCAGCCTGCCTCAGCCTGCCTCAGCCTCAGCCTGCTCAGCCTCATCCTCAGCTGCCTCAGCCGCAGCCTCAGCCTCAGGCCTCAGCCTCAGCCTCAGCCTGCCTCAGCCTCAGCCTCAGCCTGCCTCGCCTCAGCTCAGCCTCAGCCTGCCTCAGCTCCGTCAGCCTCTCAGCCTCAGCAGCTGCATCAGCCTCAGCCTCAGCCTGCCTCAGCCTCAGCCTCAGCCTGCCTCAGCCTCAGCCTCAGCCTGCTTCAGCCTCAGCCTCAGTCTGCCTTCAGCCTCGCCTCAGCCTCAGCCTCAGCCTGCCTCAGCCTCAGCCTTCAGCCTCAGCCTCAGCCTCAGCCTGCCTCAGCTCAGCCTGCTCAGCCTCAGCCCTCAGCCTCAGCCTCAGCCTCAGCCTCAGCCTGCCTCCTTGCCTCAGCCTCAGCCTCAGCCTCAGCCTCAGCCTGCCTCAGCCTCAGCCAGCCTCAGCCTCAGCCTCAGCCTCAGCCTCAGCCTCAGCCTGCCTCAGCCTCAGCCTCAGCCTCAGCCTCAGCCTCAGCCTCAGCCTCAGCCTCAGCCTGCCTCAGCCATCAGCCTGCCTCAGCAGCCTCAGCCTCAGCCTCAGCCTCAGCCTGCCTCGGCTTGCCTCGCCTCAGCCTCAGCCTGCCAGCCTCAGCCTCAGCCTCAGCCTCAGCCTGCCTCAGCCTCAGCCTCAGCCTGCCTCAGCCTCAGCCTGCATCAGCCTCAGCCTCAGCCTGCCTCAGCCGCAGCTTGCCTCAGCCTCAGCCACAGCCTCAGCCTCAGCCTCAGCCTGCCTCAGCTTCAGCCTCAGCCTCAGCCTGCCTCGGCTTGCCTCAGCATCAGCCTCAGCCTGCTTCGGCTTGCCTCAGCCTCAGCCTCAGCCTGCCTCGGCCTCAGCCTGCCTCGGCCTCAGCCTGCCTCAGCTCGGGCAGTCAAGATATGACACAGGACTGGTGTTCTGGGAACACGAAGATCACAAAGTGGCCCACAGTTGGCTCCGGGCAATCAAAATATGGTACAGGAATTGTGTTCCGGGAACACGAAGAACACGAAGTGGCCTACAGTTGGCTCCAGGCATTCAAAATGTGGCCTGGGAATGGGGGTCTGAGAACACGAAGACGACGAAGTGGCCTACAGTTGGTTCCAGGCATTCAAAATGTGGCCTGGGAATGGTGTTCTGGGAATGGATTCCTGAGGATTCTCAGGAATTCCTAAGGATTCCTAAGGATTACTGGGGCTGCCAGATTTGTCCGGTTTTGCCCAGATCCCGCCCAGACCCCCCTGGGGATTTCAACATGCTCTCTTTTGAGACCACTAGAAACCTATCAGCAAAAGCTGTTAGGTAAAAACCCGACGACGTCGAGCAGGTCACAATGACACCACTATCGACAACACCAGCAGCACCGACGCAGGAACGCGCACAGACGATGGAAGCGAAGCCAAGACGAGCTTAGACGACAATGACGACGACGAATTGAAAGCCGATTGTGGCGACGACGAATCCGATTTTGAATCATGGGAACATTTATCCGCATAACTACGCACACAACAGCATATCTTGCAAAAAGAGCACGCGTAGATAAGTGGACGACAGTGTACTTTCGACGAAAATGGCGGTGGGCAGGGCGAGTCGCAAGTCAACCGTGCAACTGATGGGCCCGACTTGGTGCGACGTGGAGCCGGACATCCACGACCATTGGCAAGCAGTCCGCAGACACGGGGGTCAGAGGAAACGGCGGGAAGACGACATCACACAAAGTCTGACAGCAAACATGTTTCGTCAACCTGGAAGCGGACGATGACTTACACCAGCACAAGACAGCACTCACTGTATCAATTTGGAACAAGCTACGCCACACACAGCATTGATCACAAGTTCCACATCTGCGATTGGGGGCCCCGGCCCGTCCGCGCCGGCCTTCCAGGCCCCGCCCCCCGGCGGACTCAGGCGCGTCTTGCTTTGCATTGCCTCCTCTTCCTCCTCGTCTTCCTCCTCCTCCTCCTCCTCCTCCTCCTCTCCCTCCTCCTCCTCCTCCTCCTTTTCCTCCTCCTTTTCCTCCTCCTTTTCCTCCTCCGCCATCCTCCTCCCTCCTTCCTCGCCCTCCCCCTCCTCCTCCTCCTCCTCCTCCTCCTCCTCCTCCTCCTCCTCGTCCTCCTCCTGCTCCTGTTAGTCCTCCTCCTCCATCTCCTCGTCCTCCTCCTCCTCCTCCTCCTGGTCATCCTCCTCGCAATCTTACTCCTCCTTTTTCTCATCCTCCTGGCGTGATCTTGGTGTGTTCGTTGTTATTCGCTCTTGAGAAGGTGGTGATCCTGGTAATCCTCGTCTTCCTCCCTCTCCCTTTCCTCCCTCTCCCCTTACTCCCGTTCCTCCTCCCAGCGAGGTGAACATCCTGCCCTCGTCCGCCGGCCCCGTGTTCGCGCCTTCGGGCGGCAATGGTCTGGCTGGTGAGATCTCGGCTCTCGCAAAGATGTCCATCGTCCATCGTCGTCCTCGTGTCGTCCTCGTCCTCCTCTTCCCTCCTCCTGCTCCTCCTTCATCCGCCTCCTCCATCGTCCGCCTCCTCCTCGTGCTCCTTCTGTAGCCAGTGTGGCCAAACGCTCGGAGTTCTACAGTGGACGGAGTGGATCTCGCGGGGCTGCGGCCACTCCCCAAGCTTTCAGTGAGCTCTTGGAAGAGCATCTTATATGTCCCCCTGCATTCCAGTGCAGGGCATCTTTCGTCACAGCCCCTTCCAAGCTCTTTTCTGTACCATGGTGCCTCTCTTTCGCGGTTTTAGCGCAAGCAGAACTCTTTGGGCCCTGGGTCGGCGTCGCGAAGTCGAGGGAAGAGAGCGTGCGTGTTGTGCTCTACATGTTGCAACATTTGGTCGGATATCGATTATCGAGTGAATTGTACACGTGCCTGTGCAGTCCACAGGAGCGGCAGGAGTTGCCATTGAGCTGAAGTTTCACGCGATTGGGCAAAGGCTGGTCTGCCCTTGGAGGGATCTCGTGATGACGGCCTCAGGTTCGAGGAGCATGGGCGGACCCGGGACGAACAGTTCCTTCACCAGATGAGGGTCAGGTGTTTACAAAGTTGTTACAGGCCTTCGCTGAGAAAGAAACCAAGTCGATGCAGAAACAAGCGTGCATACTATTCTAGCAGCTCCGGCACCTCCTGCGCATGCAGTGGTCGACAAGCCCGTCCCCATAGCCAAGGCATGGCGCCAGCTGAAGTTCAACGCTGGGGAGGCACAGACTCGTCTCCGCAGACGTGTCAAGGCAACACAAGAAGAACCGTCTCGGCTTGAAGCTTTGGTTGCGGAACCCAGACGGCTGTTCAAGCAGGACGAAATTTGGTGCACCTCGCCAAGGACAGTGCAGAGCAGAAGGGACCGCAGCGAGAGATCAATCCGACCATCCCCCGTCGGCGCCCTCCTGAAAGGTGCCACTATCGAGTTAGGCATGGGAACCAGTTTCACTTCCGCGGGGTTGGACACAGAGGCTCAGTTGGAGGTGGACGCCAGACTGTCCAGAGTCAAGCAGGTTTTCAGGAACTTCGCCAAGCAGGCTTTGGGACCAGCAGCTGACCGACCGGAGGCCACCCAGCAACAGGAGCAGCTGCGCAAGCTCCAGGAGGAGCAGGATCAAAACCAGAGAGTGCGTGGGGAAGCAGAAGGCCAAGAAGCGCAAGGTCGAGTCTGGCGCCGAGGAGGGCCGCAGCCCTGGCCCCGCATCAGGAGAGTTGCCCTCCCCGTCGCCGCCGCCGAGCCCGCGGGGGGCTCGGCAGGCGCAGCCTCCCCTGGAGGTGCGACGGGGGCGGGCCTCCAGGCGGCGCCCTCGCAGGCGCCGCTCGCGGGCGCGGGGAGCAGGCTGACAGCGGCCAGGCAGAGGCCGTCCATGTGCAGGCAGACGTTGGCAAGCTGCTGGCAGAATCTCGTGGGGACATGCCTCAACTTAAGCTCGCAGCTTGACGTCACTGTCCGACTGAGCACGGACGACCTGATGGTATTACCAGAGACGCCCATGTTGCTCAACAAATCGCAAGAACTGCTCGCTGTCTTCGACGGCCAGAAGCGACGGGCATGGCTTTCACCATCGTGTTCTCCTCGTGCGCAGTCTTCAGGAGGCACCACCATGGGCATCGAACATCACTGCTCCATGAGCACATACAGGCACTTTGCCGTGTTCGAGGGTCAGGCTGTGGACAATTGGGATGTCAGTGCCAAGTGGTCGCCAGGTCCCATAGACTTCACAAACATTGTCGCGTGCAGGTGGAGATTCAAAAGGTCGTCGTTCCTCGTGGCGGGCTCTATGTTACCTCCAGCATCGGGCTGGTGGACGCGAGTGATCTGAAGCTTGCGCGTCTGGCGTCCACTGTAAAGCAGCTCTCTGGTCCCTGGTTCGCTGTTGGCGATGTCGATGCCACCCGCGGAAGTGCAGGCCAAAGGTTGGCTCCGTACTTTAGAAGCGGAGGTTCTTTCTCCAGGGGACGTTCAGTATGTGCGTACCCGGGGGTCATGTAGGATGTTAGCTTTCGAAGAGGATTCTCAGCGAGGCGTTCCATCAAGCGGATCGAGGCGGATGATGCGGGGGCGGGGGCTCACTGCGGTGTTTTGTTCGCCCTGTCCCAGGACCCTCGGCTTACTATTCGACGCGCGTCGGTCTTGCCCTTCAGGTTTTTTCCCTGCCAAAGCCGAACCCGAAAATACCCGACCCCAACAGCAAGTGATCGCGCCGTAGAGTTCAGCAGGCCGAAACTGCGCGAGAGCTTGCTGCTCTTGGGGAGGGGGGCGGGCTTTCTGCCTTTGCCAGTGCTGACGCTCCTGAGTCGGGTGCTCCAGCCCCCCCATCTGCAGCGGAAGTGGCTCCTGGCAGCATGGGGGCAACTTTGGTTTTCAGTTGGGCGCCGTCAGCCTTGTCATAGGGCGTGACAGGAGCTGGCAGATTATATTTCGGACTCCCTTGCTTTTCGTCCCAATCCGCATGGCGCGCTCTCTTTAGGCCGCAGGTGTGGCGGGCTGGCTTCAATATTTTAATGTATTTTTCTATGAGTTCCTCGAAGTGCCTTCGAGTGGCCGCCCTTGCTTTCCTTCTTCCCAACCCTCCTGTGTGTTGGGTCCTCGTTTTGAATCCGCAGCGCCGCGCGTCGCCTCCTTCTCCTTCTGCTTCTCCTTCTCCTGCTCCTCCCCCCCTCCCCCTTCCACTTCCTCATTGTCATCGTCTTCCCTCTTCGCATCTCGGCAAACACTTCACTTGTTTCGTGGCCCCATAGGGAGCTCCAGCGAAGGCCGCAATGGAAGCGTCCGCATGATTGCACGCCCAATTTCGGTGCACCCCTCGCACGCTTCGTGATTCCATAAAGGAGCTCCGCCAAAGGCCCCAGTGGCTGCGTCCGCATGGTTACCCGCCACATTTTGGTACATCTCTCGCACGTTTCGTGGCCCCATATGGAGCTCCGCCGAAGGCCCCACTGGCAGCGTCCGCATGGTTGCCCGCCCACTGTCGGCGCACCCCTCACACGTTTTGTGGCCACAGAGGGAGCTCCACCGAAGGCCCCAGAGGCTGCGTCCGCGTGGTTGCCCGCCCAATTCCGGCGCACCCCCGCACGTTTCGTGGCCCCAGAGGAAGTTCCGCCGAAGGAGCCAGCAGCAGCGTCCGCATGGTTACCCGCACCGCGTCGGCGCACCTCCCGCGCGCTTCGTGGCCGCATAGGGAGCCCCGCCGAAGGCACCAATGACTCTTCTCATGCGGCCCCGCCCCATTTAGGCATACCCCTCACGCGTTTTGTGGCCCCATAAGGAGGTCCACCGAAGGCCTCACTGGCTGCGTGCGCATGCGGCCCCGCCCCATATCGGCATACCCCTTGAAAGTTTCGTGGCCCCACAGGCAACTCTACCGAATGCCCCACTCGCTACGTTCGCATGCGACCCCGCCCTACTTCGGTACACCATGACACGTTTCGTGGGCCCACAGGCAGCTCCACTGAAGGCCCCACTGGCTTCGTTCGCATGCGACCCCGACCAAATTCGGCAGATCCCTTCAGACGCTTCGTGACCTCATAGGGAGCTCCATCGGAGGCCTCAGTGGCTGCGTCTGCATGCGGCCCCGCCCCATATCGGCACACCTCTCGCACGTCTCGTGTCCCTATAGGGAGCTCCACAGCGCGTTCGTCGCCGTATTCCCTCGTGCGGACAGGGTCGCGAGTGCGCGCGTGAATGTAGAACGTTTGGTGCGGTTTGACGTTTTCAGGCGAAGCGTTCGCTGGCGCGGCAGGTCCTTTTCGTAGTCGCCTCGTTTTGAGAATGGGTTGGGTTCTTCGCCCGGCTTTTTACGTCATTATTACTAGTTTATGCTTGCTCTTGGTTTCCAAGAGAGCCCAGGCTGCGCCGAAGGGCCTTCCCAGAGCGATGGCCCCGGGGTGCGCGTGTGGGTTTCGTTGGGTGGGTGGTTAGGGGGGCTCCGGAAAGTTTCGAATCGCCAGAGTCCGAGATGGAGTTGCTTGATTGGGAGAGTCTCCAGTTGGGCGCCCCCCCCCCTCCTCGGATGCGATTCCTCTCCCGTCTTCCCAGGTTGAATGGTGGCAGGCCGCCCAGCGGGCTCAGTTGCAGTCTTTGGACAGTGCGCACTCATGGTCCTTGCTTCGGCTGCCAAGCAGAAGGCAAAGCAGGGGCAGTCTACGCACGTTCGAGGCATTCTCTCACGAAATACCGTTTGGGTGGCCGAGATGGCCGCTACCAAGATCGGAGTTTTGCGCCGTTGCGCCAAAGACCAGCCTCGAGCCGACGCGGATGTGCGGAAGGATAGCGTAGGAGCTATAGATATGAAACGGCCTATGGACCTTAGGCGCACAGTGCGGCGCGCTGAGTGGCCAGCAGCCTTGGGCACCAACAATCCGCGCTACCAGTTGCGCCGAACTTCGAGACGGGCTCAGAGGGAAAGGTTTGGGCCCCATCACCCTGTCGGAACTAGGCGCTGCCGTCGCGAGAGCCACCCCTAGCAAGGCTGACGGAGTCGAGCAGCTAGGAGTCAGAGCCCTTTGGTTTTTCCCGGAAAGGGCGCGGGCCCAGGGTTCTCTTTTAGTAGGCTTGGGCCGGCGAAATTATTTTGCGAGCGGGCACGCACGGAGTAGGGCCGGCGAAATTATTTTTGAGGATGTCTCGAGCGAAACGCTTGTTTTTCAGAATTTGTTGAGGATGTCTCGAGCGAGACGCTGGTTTTGCAGAGTTGGGGATGTCTCGAGCGAAACGCTTGGTTTCAGAATTTGTTGAGGATGTCTCGAGCGACACGCTGGTTTTGCAGAGCCGACCGCGACACGGAAAAGCGCCCCTCGCGCAGGAATTCCAAGGATGTCTCGCGCGTGCCGCGTCCCGCGCGCGGGTATTTGGATTTCTTGGGATTTTGACAGGATGTCTCGAGCGAAACGCTTGTTTTTCATAATTTGTTGAGGATGTCTCGAGCGAAACGCTGGTTTTGCAAAATTGGAGGATGTCTCGAGCGGTGGCCTCGTGGGGGGCCAGAATTCAAAGGATGTCTCAGGCGAAATGCTTGTTTTCACGTCCCGCTCGCAGGAATTCCGAGGATGTCTCGCGCGTGCAGCGTCCCGCGCGTAGGAATTCAAATGATTTTGACAGGATGTCTCGAGCGAAACGCTTGTCCCCAGCACGTTCCGTAGCGCGTCCCCTTGGCAGGTCCCGCGGTGCGTCCCCATGGCACGTCCCTTGGCACGTCGCTTGGCGCGTCCCTTGAGACGTTCTGCGTCGCGTCCTCCTGGCATGTTCCCCTGTCCATTAGCTCTGGGGCAGCTACTATGTGTTCAGGCAGCTCGAGCTTAAGATCCAGATCAGTTCGGTCAGGACTCGGATGCAAAGGAGGACTCGATCCACGAGGCTATAGAGCACAATCGCGCCATGGCACATCGCAATTCAGCACGGCGCAGCACAGCACTGATTTCGGCACGGTACATCAAGGTCGATGCACTCAGCATTGCAACTTGGCACGTTCCTTGGCACGTTCCGTGGGGCGTCCTTTGGCGAGTCCCCCTGGCACGTCGCGTCGCGCGTCCCCTGGCACATCCCGTGGCACATCCATTGGCACGTTCCGTAGCGCGTCCCCTTGGCACGTCCCGCGGTGCGACCCCATGGCACGTCCCCTGGCACGTCGCCTGGCGCATCCCTTGGGACGTTTCGCGGCGCGTCCTCCTGGCATGTTCCCCTGTCCATTAGCTCTGGGGCAGCTACTATGTGTTCAGGCAGCTCGAGCTTAAGATCCAGATCAGTTCGGTCAGGACTCGGATGCAAAGGAGGACTTGATCCACGAGGCTATAGAGCACAGTCGCGCCATGGCACATCGCAATTCAGCACGGCGCAGCACAGCACAGCCCTCGGCACGGTACATCAAGATCGATACACTCAGTATTGCATTTGCCCGTCACCCAATCAGGTGTTTTTGAAAACGCTGCCATGTGTTACAGTTCTACATTCCTTTCCGGGTTCGTGGATCGATCATGTTGCCAGGAATCGCTTTGCGTGAGTTGCTTGACATTTTGAATGAGGTCGACGGGAAAGAAGCTTGGCCTTGGCAGTTGCGTGTCGCGCTCGCCAGTCCCATGACAACAGGTCCAGTCGCAGGTGACACAGCGGACGAAACGGCTTTCGTGCCCTGGAACTTTTCGAAGTTCTATGACACCCTGCATGTTGGTCGCGTGATCGATCGAGGGAATCTGCGTGGCCTTTCAGCCCGAGTTCTCGTGCTCGGGCCCCTCTTGCACCTTGCCCCGCGCCTTCTGAGGGAGAAGAGGGCCTATGCTTTACCAATCCATACTAGGGTTCGAATTATGATGGGGGCGAGGAGGGGGGGACTTTTCGAGGGTGATTATGTGCGACATGTTGGACCGCATCTCCAGCGCTAACAGTAGATGACATCAACGAGTGGATGCAGGGCCATCGTGCCATCATCGTTGAGGGTGTGGTCAGAGAAGACAAAGGCTTTGCGGCAGACTGCGCCAGAGAGAGCGCCTCGAGATTTCTGATAAGCCTTGCACCATCGGTAATGACAAATTAATGATTATCGAGATTTTCCCGGAAAGGGCGTGGGCCCAGGGTTCTCTTTTACTAGGTAAACCTGTCCCCCGGTGCCAACTTGAAGGAGGCCGGCGAATTGCCGGCGAATTTTTTCCCTGATAAATAACGAGGTTGAAGGAGGCCGGCGAATTGCCGGCGAATTGAAATTTGAGGATGTCTCGAGCGAAACGCTTGTTTTTGAAATCCCGATCGATAAATCACAGGGTGCGGGCCACTTTTTCGTGTGTTGAGGATGTCTCGAGCGAAACGCTTGCTCCGCAGAGTTTGCCGAGGATGTCTCGAGCGAAACGCTTGTTTTGCAGAGCCGACCGCGACGCGGAAAAGCGCCCCGCGCGAAGGAATTTCGATGATGTCTCGACTAATTCGTTTGTTTTTGTACGATTTCCTGGAATTTTGGCAGGATGTCTCGAGCGAAATGCACGACCCCACCCTAGCACGACCATACCCCAGCACGACCACACCCCAGCACGACCAGACCCCAGCACGACCCCACCCCAGCACGACCCCACCCCAGCACGACCATACCCCAGCACGACCACACCCCAGCACGACCCGACCCCAGCACGACCCTACCCCCAGACCACACCCCAGCACGACCACACCCCAGCACGACCTCACCACGACCACACCCCAGCACGACCACGCCCCAGCACGACCACGCCCCAGCACGACCACGCCCCAGCACGACCACCCCCCAGCACGACCACCCCCCCAGCACGACCACCCCCGAGCACGACCACCCCCCAGCACGACCACACCCCAGCACGACCACTCCCCAGCACGACCACACCCCAGCACGACCACACCCCAGCACGACCACACCCCAGCACGACCACACCCCAGCACGACCACACCCCAGCACGACCCGATCGATAAATCACAGGGTGCGGAGCACCCCAGCACGAACCCACCCCAGCACGACCCCACCCCAGCACGACCCCACCCCAGCACGACCACGCCCCAGCATGACCACACCCCAGCACGACCACACCCCAGCACGACCACTCCCCAGCACGACCCCACCCCAGCACGACCCCACCCTAGCACGACCACACCCCAGCACGACCACACCCCAGCACGACCCCACCCCAGCACGATCACACCCCAGCACGACCCCACCCCAGCAAGACCACACCCCAGCACGACCGCACCCCAGCACGACCTTACCACAGCACGACCACACCCCAGCACGACCACGCCCCAGCACGACCACGCCCCAGCAAGACCACGCCCCAGCACGACCACGCCCCAGCACGACCACGCCCCAGCACGACCACCCCCCAGCACGACCACCCCCCCAGCACGACCACCCCCCTGCACGTCCACCCCCCAGCACGACCACACCCCAGCACGACCACTCCCCAGCACGACCACACCGCCTTGGTTGAGTGGTTGCCTGTCGTCGTGGAATGTTTCGTGGGGTGTCTCGTGGAATGTTTCGCGGGGTGTCTCGTGAAATGTTTCGTGAGGTGTCTCGTGGAATGTTTCGTGAGGTGTCTCGTGGGCTGTTTCGTGAGGTGTCTCGTGGGATGTTTCGTGAGGTGTTGCCCAGTTGGGTATCATGAAAACGTGTCCATGCTCCACATGTCTATATCCCTTTCCGGGTTCGTGGGTCCATCATGTTTGGCAGTCTGAACACAGTAGGCATCCCTTTGAACGCTTGCGTCACGGCCCCAGACCTTGGCATAGAAAGAGGCAGGGTCACAGCAGCGCGACCGCGTGCGCAAACTGGGCGCAAGCTTTCTCGAACCAGGGTAAGAGAGCAGCATCAGTGCCCAGCTGCGGGCGCAAGGCGCGCCCGGGCACCGTCTCGGATGTTCGGAGAGGGGTCGTCCCTCGGTCGAATGCAGTGCCGAGGTTTTCGGCCACCCTCCCTCCGACCTCACCTGGCGTCATTCGTTGGGCTGGTTGCTGGCTTTCCGAATGAAAGACAGATGCAAGGGCGCCTTGCTCCAGATCGAGATGGGTTCAGGGGGCACGGCTATGTCTGCTGTCTTAACGTTGTGGACTCCTGGCTCATGGCCCTTGCAGTGGGTCCGAAGCAGCGAGCAACAACCTTGAGCACAAATGGCCCACAGTTGTTTCCAAGCAGCAGAGTCTCAGCCCGAAGCGTCGTGGGAGGCGACTAATGGGTGTTCGCATGGCAATGGTGAATCACCTTGGAACTGAATTGGTTTTCCCGCGGGCTCTGGTATTTAGGGACTTCTGACGGGGTCGAGCTTGAAGCTTTGGAAGAAATGCTGGCCTCAGACAATGCCGATGTTCCCGACTCCTCAAAGAACTCGATCCGCCAGACGATCGGGGCCAGTGAAGCGCATTGCCAGGCTCAAAGGAGGCGTGGATCTTGCGCCCGCCGCCAGCAGATCCATCGAGCATTCGTGTGGGCAGACTGGGTGGGAGTGGGGCGGTGCGTACTTAGATACAGTCGCAGAGTCATCCTGGCCCAGGGCCCGCCTGGTTGAAAAAGGATCCGATACTGGCGCTGTGACTTGGGGGCCCCGGAGGCTTTCAAGCGCCCCGGGTGGCAATGCCCAGGGAACTGCGAAATCGATGCGTTTATCAAGTCGGATGCTCTCGCCCCCCGCGCTCTTGCCGAAGCCGCAGCCATGCCAGGACAGTGGTCGAGAGGAGTCCTTCATGAGGAATGGGCTCTCGTTTCTGACCCGCCAGAGATCGCAGATTGCGCGTCGTTCGGCCGCCCCGGCTCTGAGGAATGGACTTGGGGAGGATGCGTCGGGCAAGAAATTCGCGAAAGACACGCGTGAGACGGGTGAGTTGGTCTCCGTTGGCTTTAACTGGAGTTGGCAGCCCAGCTGAAGTTTTAGAGCCTCAGGCCATAAGCGTAGGTCGAGGTGGAGCAGGATGCCTTGCAGGTTTCAGACACGCGGTCAACCGAAGAGAGTTGTTATCCATTGCTTGCTTTTTTCAAGTTCTTGCATGGGACTGTCCCTTTCGCTGGGCTTCTGTGTATTTCCGATCGCGAATGCGTCAGGAAAGGAGTTGCTAGAGAGATCCAGGCCCTGTGGCCACCAGCCAGCCACTATGATGTGCGGGAGCAAGAGCTTCTGATCTCGAATGCAGTTTTTCCCGGAAAAGGGCTCGAGCCCAGGGTTCTCTTTTAGCTGTTTACCCCCGGATTCGACGGCTGTAGGGCCGGCGAAATTATTCTGCGATAAATTACGTGCGGGAGTAGGGCCGGTGGAATTATTTTTGAGGATGTCCCGAGCGAAACGCTTGTTTTTCAGAATGTGTTGAGGATGTCTCGAGCGAAATGCTGGTTTTGCAGAATTGGGGATGTCTCGAGCGAAACGCTTGGTTTCAGAATTTGTTGAGGATGTCTCGAGCGAAACGCTGGTTTTGCAGAGCCGACCGCGACACGGAAAAGCGCCCCTCGCGCAGGAATTCTGAGGATGTCTCGCGCGTGCCGCGTCCCGCGCGCAGGAATTTAGATTTCTGGGGATTTTGACAGGATGTCTCGAGCGAAACGCCTGTTTTTCAGAATGTGTTGAGGATGTCTCGAGCGAAATGCTGGTTTTGCAGAGTTGGGGGATGTGTCGAGCGAAACGCTTGCTTTTCAGAATTTGCTGAGGATGTCTCCAGCGAAACGCTGGTTTTGCAGAGTTGGGGTATCTAACATGGCGTCGGGCCCAACGCCGAATTATGAGGAAAAGTGATGGCTTCTTGCTCTGAACAGGGGGGTGCGCTTTGGGGGCCTCTCCAGGGAAGACGTTGTGAGGATGTCTCGAGCGGGAGCGCGAATTCAGCGTATCCAAGTCACGCAGAGGGGTATCTAACATGGCTGTCCCGAGCTGGAACCACGTGTTTTTTCATGCTCAGGCCACCCAGGGAGATCTCTAACATGATTGTCCCGAGCTGGAACCACGTGTTTTACGTGTCCAGGCCACCCAGGGGGTATCTCTCATGGTTGTCCCGAGCTGGCACCGTGTTTTTACGTGTCCAGGCCACCAACGCGACGCTTGTCCCCAGCACGTTTTGTAGCGCGTCCCCTTGGCACGTCTCGCGGTGCGTCCCCGTGGCACGTCCCCTGGCACGTCGCCTGGCGCGTCCCTTGGAACGTTCCGCGGCGCGTCTTCCTGGCATACTACGGCAGCTACTTCGTGGACTATGTGCTCAGGCAGCTCGAGCTTAAGATCCAGATCAGTTCGGTCAGGACTCGGATGCAACGGAGGACTTGATCCACAACGCTGTAGATCACAATCGCGGCATGGCACATCGCAGTTCAGCACGGCGCAGCACAGCACAGCCTTCGGCACATTACATCAAGATCGGTACACTCACTCAGCATTGCAACTTGGCACGTTCTTTAGCACGTTCCGTGGCGCGTCCTGTGGCGAGTCCCCCTGGCACGTCGCGCGGCGCGTCCCCGTGGCACGTCCCGTGGCACGTCCATAATGCATTGGCACGTTCCGTAGCGCGTCCCCTTGGCACGTCCCGCGGTGCGTCCCCATGGCACGTCCCCTGGCACGTCGCCTGGCGCGTCCCTTGGAACTTTCGGCGGCGCGTCTTCCTAGCATGCCCCCCGTGAATTAGCTCTGGGGCAGCTACTATGTGCTCAGGCAGCTCGAGCTTAAGATCCAGATCAGTTCGGTTAGGACTCGGATGCAAAGGAGGACTCGATCCACAACGCTATAGAGCACAATCGTCACGTGGCACATCGCAGTTCAGCACGGCGCAGCACAGCACAGCCCGCGGCACGGTACATCAAGATCGATACACTCACTCAGCATTGCAACTTGGCACGTTCTTTGGCACGTTCCGTGGCGCGTCCTGTGGCGAGTCCCCCTGGCACGTCGCGCGGCGCGTCCCCTGGCACGTCCCGTGGCACGTCCATTGGCACGTTCCGTAGCGCGTCCCCTTGGCACGTCCCGCGGTGCGTCCCCGTGGCACGTCCCCTGACACCTCGCTTGGTGCGTCTCTTGGCACGTCCCGTGGCACGTCCATTGGCACATTCCGTAGCGCGTCCCCTTGGCACGTCCCGCGGTGCGACCCCATGGCACGTCCCCTGGCACGTCGCCTGGCGCGTCCCTTGGGACGTTCTGCGGCGCGTCCTCCTGGCAGGTTCCCCTGTCAATCAGCTCTGGGGCAGCTACTAGTTATGTGCTTAGGCAGCTCGAGCTTAAGATCCAGATCAGTTCGGTCAGGACTCGGATGCAAAGGAGGACTCGATCCACAACGCTATAGAGCACACTCGTGGCATGGCACATCGCAATTCAGCACGGCACAACACAGCACAGCCCTCGGCACTGTACATCAAGGTCGATACACTGAGCATTGCATTTGCCCGTCGCCCAATCAGGTGTCTTTGAAACGTTGCCATGTCTTACATTTCTATATTCCTTTCCGGGTTCGTGGGTCGATCATGTTCCATGGCAATTCGAGGCTCGCCAGGAGCTGTCCGAGGCATCCCAGAATGTCACGCATCCAGCAGCCTTCCTTGCCAATCAGCTTGCAGACCGACTGGCCGATGACATCAATCCATCTGTCTACATATCGGAGAGGTCGCGGGACAGATTTGTGTTCTAGTTGCAATCACTTTTCCCGGAAAGGGCTTCAGGTCCAGGGTTCTCTTTCAGAGGTTTCCCCCCGGTTTTGACGGGAAGAGGGCCGGCGGATGACGGGAAGCGCCTCTGGCGTGTACCGTTGGTTCTGGGGAATTAAGCACCCCCAAAGGCTCCCATTTTTCGTTGGCGGATGACGGGAAGCGTCTTCGAGGTACGAGAAGCAAGCGGGACGTTCTGGCTGAATCCTTGAGTAAATATATATATATATATATCTTTATATCTATGGGTTGCGGGGCCGCACGGCGTTTTCATTGGCGGATGACGGGAAGCGTCTTCGAGGTACGAGAAGCAAGCGGGACGTTCTGGCTGAATCCTTGAGTAAATATATATATATATATATATATATCTTTAACTATATGGGTTGCCGCGCTGCACGGGATTTTTCGTTGGGGATATGACGGGAAGCGTCTTCGAGGTACGAGAAGCAAGCGGGACGTTCTGGCTGAATCCTTGAGTAAATATATATATATATATATATATATATATATATCTTTATATCTATGGGTTGCGCGATTGCACGGGGTTTTTCGTTGGCGGATTCCCCAAAATGGCCATTTCGCTCGAGACATCCTCGAAAAATCGAGGTGTTGGAGGCTATCGTTTAAGACGTCTTATGTTAAAAATGACGGTTTCGCTCGAGACATCCTCAAAAAATCGGGATGTTGAAAAATATCAAAAATTTTTGTTATGCATGAAAAATGAGCGTTTCGCTCGAGACATCCTCGAAAAATGAGATGCCGACAGAGGTGTTTTAGAACCTCTTATGTCAAAAAAGACGTTTTCGCTCGGGACGTCCTCAGAAAATGAGCAGGTGGTCTGCCGTGCTCCTGTGTGGAGCACGGCAGACCACGGCCATTTCGCTCGAGACATCCTCAAAAAATCGAGGTGTGGTCTGCCGTGCTCCTGTGTGGTCTGCCGTGCTCCTGTGGTCTGCCGTGCTCCCCACAGGCGCACGGCAGACCGCGCGTAGGAACCGAGAGGAGCACGGCAGACCAAGACGAGGAGCACGGCAGACCAGGCTTAGGAACCGAGAGGAGCACGGCAGACCAAGACGAGGAGCACGGCAGACCAGGCACCAAGAGCGCCCTCAAGACGACGGAAAGGATGACCAAGACGAGGAGCACGGCAGACCAAGACGAGGAGCACGGCAGACTATGCCCTAAGAGTGCCCTCGAGACGGCCGAACAACGGCAGACCCCATAGGAGCACGGCAGACCACAGAAGAGCACGGCAGACCAACAGGAGCACGGCAGACCACACAAGAGCACGGCTGTCGGACCTCCTCAAGCAGCACGGGGGTGAGCTGCCCCCCAGGTTCTCGGAGATCGTCGACATTCTCAACACGCAGAAGGAAGCGGTCGCCGACGTGCTCATGCCTCGCAGCAGCTCGGCCAGGAGGCGCTGGGGCGACAGCGTTGGCGACGACGGCCTCGCGACTGAGGACGACGACATGCCGCTTGACATCGTGTCCTCAGGAGGGCCCGAGGCCGCCCCCTCCCCTGGCGCCCCGCGGACAGGGCAGTCCGCGGCTGGGCCGCCCGCCCCACGGGCCAGGTCTGCGGACGGGCCCTACGGGCCCGCTGTGGCCCGTGGCCAGCGCGGAGCGACTCTGGGTGCGTGGCCCCAGGTGGAGCCCTGCCTCGCCAAGGCCCTCGCAGAGCAAGGGGCGGCCATCTCGGACGGCGACCCCTTGGTGGCTGCGGCTGCTGCTGTGGCTCCTGCTGCAGGGTACGGGCCGCGCCGTGGGTGACGCAGGAGGGCTGGAGTGGCAAGCCTCCACAGTTCGTGGGCCCAGCTGCTGGGACAGGTGGAGGAGGCGCTGCGACGGCCGCTGGCGCGTCAGAGCCCCTCGCAGGCGGCGGGCGGCGCCCAAGGGCCGTGCCCGAAGTAGCCAGCTGGCGCGGTCGGGAACACCGAGGTGGCCCCCCGACGGCCAGTCAGGGGCCGAGAGCGGTGGGATTCAGCCCCACGTCGTCGCAGCTCTCGGCCCCGTTGGTGAAGGGCAGGCGCACCCCCCGCTCGCTACCGGAGAGGCGGAGGGACGGCCGCCTCCCCAGCGGTGGCCACCTCCCGTGCAGGCGAGCAGCCCGCCGACGACGTCTAGGAGCGCTGGAGCGTGGGGCCAGGTCCCCCCTCCAGTCCTGGGGGGGGTGGAGGGCCCCGCGACCAGGGGCTCGGCGGGCATGGAGCCTGGCGTTGAGGAACGCGCGGCTCGCGAAGCTGCCGTCATCGGCAAGGCGCCGCTGGTTGACAGGGCAGGAGGCCAGCAGCTCCGAGCTGGCCTTGTCTTGCTCGGCTGCAACGGCAATACTTGGAGCAGGAGCATTGAGGTCATTGAAGCCTTCTTCAGGGCGCACGACTACTGGCCCGACGTTGTGGCGCTGCAGGAGACGAGGCTCCCGCATGAGCGCCTGCCCAGTGCGGCGGCTCAGGCCCAAAGGCTGGGGTACGCGGCCTTCCTACACGCGGCAGTGTGGACGGAGAAGCAGGGGCCCCTGGCGACCTCAGGCGGCGTGGCGATCCTGGTGCGGGACGGCTTGCAAGCCGACGAGTCTGCGGCCCCGCTGCCCTCGGCTTTGCGGCACCGCCTCATCGGAGTGGAGATTGCCGCAGCTTCGGGCCTTCGGCTCTGGTGCTCGCTGGTTATTTCCAGCACTCTCTGGGCCCTCGAGGTACCAACCTCGACTTGTTTTCGGCCATCTCGGAGGTGACGGGCTCCTATGCAGACATCCCGTGGGTCCTCCAAGCGGACTTCAACATGGAGCCCGAGCCCCTGGAGGAGTTGGGGTGGCCCGCGGCAGTGCGGGGGCACGTCCTGGGGCCCTCGGAGGCGACGTGCCATGCCGAGGGCTGTGACCACCTCTACGACTGGTTCGTGGCTTCTGCGGCGTTGGCGGCCTGCACGGCCTCCTGTGCCACCACGCTCGAGGGCTTTGGGCTGCGCCCTCATCGCCCTGTCCTACTTCGCCTTCAGGATGTTCGGGCAGATGCGTTGGTACAGGTTCCGTCCAGGCCCGCCCGCTTTCCCGAAGTAGCCCCTGAGCTCCTTCGGGCACATGGGGACGCGGTGATTGTGCGTTACTCGGTTGGCAAGAAGGGGCAGGTCACGTCCAGGGAGGTCTCGTGGTCCTGGGACGTGGGCTCTGCTCCGACCAACCTCTCCGTTGCCTTCGGCGAGTGGGCGGCAGCCGCAGAAGGCACCCTGGTCGGCATCCACGGCATCGGCCAGGCTGACCTGGCCCGTCATCTCGGCAGAGGAGAGGGGCCGAGGCTGACCCTCAAGCCGCTCAGCGCCCTTGTCAGGCGGGACGCCAGGTTCAGGTTCAGCCTCCTCACGCACCGCCTAAGGAGTTGTCTGGACGTGGCCCTCCAGCGAGTGCGCGCGGAGAGCACTGGCCGATGGCACCCTCGGCATGCGGTCTGGTACGAGCACCAGGCAGAGCTCAGGGCGCAGCTCTTGCTGGAGGCGGTGCAGGAGGCGGACGACTCGGTCGGTCAGGGCCTTCCTGGTGCTGCTCCTGAGCGGTTGGGCGACCTGGTGTACCAGGCGGGCGTCCTCGGCAGCCCTGAGGCAGTTCGGGGCCTCCAAGGGCTGCTCAGTGCTTCGCAGCGCCGCGATGCGGCTCAAAGCGCCCAGGCCTGGCGCAGCTGGGCCCAGACAGCGGTCGAGAAGGGCGGTCGCCTGGCCCACCGCTTCTCGAAGGCGACGCCCCCGCCGACGGTCAGGGACGCTGACTCGGGCAGGAGGCTTGTGGGTATGGCAGCGATTGGCGAACTCACGAGAGTCTGGCAGAAGCTGTGGCTCCAGGACGGGTTTGCCTTGGGCGCGGGGGCCAGCAGCTGGGACGTGGGCGAGTGGCAGCTGCCCCCCATCTCGCTGGAGCAGCTCCAGGCAGCCTGCAAACGCTACAGCCCCTCGGTGGGCCTCGGGTGCGACTCCCTGCGCCCTCGGCAGATCCTCCTTCTGCCAGTGGCGCTGCAGCTGCGCATCCTGGACATCCTGGCGGCCTACGACGAGGCCCCTGCATCGATCCACGGGCAGGTCTCCCTGATGGTGTTCATTCCGAAGGCAGACGGTGGGGTAAGGCCCATAGCGCTGCTGCCGTTGATCCTGCGGCTCTGGTCGCGCCTCCGCCAACCGTGCTGTGCACGCTGGGAGGCTGACCACAACTTCCCCTTCTTCTGGGGACGTGATGGGCGGGACTGTGAGAGGGCTGGTTGGCTGCACAACTGTTTCGCGGGTTTCGCGAAGTCGAACCTGCAGTTCGAGGCCGCGAGCCTCTTCCTGGACATCAGCAAGTTCTACGAGCACGTGCGGCACGACGTTCTCTGGGCGAATGCGGTACGTTTCGGGTTCAACCTCAGGCTGCTGCGCGGCCTCCTCACGTCCTACCAGGCCCCTAGGATGATCCTAGCGGCGGGCATGGCCTCCCTCGCCTTCGGCACTACGGGAACGGTGCTGGCTGGGTGTGCGTGTGCGACAGCAGTTGCGAAGCTCCCAGTACTGGGAGCCCTCCTGGCAGCGGGGGCGACGTGCCCGTTGGTCACGCCGAGGAATGTTGTCGACGACATTTCGCTCCAGGCGGTCGGCACGGCTCGTCTCGTGAAGCTGCAGATGGTGGCCGCCAGTTGTGAGGTGGTCCGGCAGCTGCGTGAGCAGCACCTCCCACTCAACGAGAGTAAGTCGGTCTTCCTGGCCTCGTCGCCGCAGCTCGCCAAGGAGCTCTCCGAGGCTTGGGCGGCGCATGGCTTTACCTTCAAGAGGGGACTTCAGGCGAGGAACCTCGGCACCGACGCCAACATCACTCGTCGTGGAGTTCATGAAGGAGCTGTGCGTGCGGCCAGCGGCCTTCGCCGAGGACGCAGGCTAGGGGTGCTTCGCTCAGCTGGCGCGGCTACCGAGCTGGTCCATCGTGCTGGGCCCACCGCGGCGATGCTGTGGGGGCGCACTGTGACTGGTGTTCCTGATAGGGAGCTGCATTCGTGGCGCTTGGCGGCTGTGCGCTCAGCTGGGAAGTTCCCTAAGGGCGCCTCGCTCGGGTTGAGACTCAGAGTGGTGGAGGTCATGAAGTCCATCGACCTCGACCCGAGCCCCGCGCTGCTTCGGGCCGCGGTGCAGATGGCGGCCAGTCTCCTCCAGTCGGGGGAGGTCCCGCTGCGTATGTTCGAGTCGGCCCAGGAGGTGCAGATGCAGAGGCAGGAGCGCAGGCGCAGCAGCAGCCCCTGGGCGCACTGCCGCACGCCGGTGGATGCCCTGGCCCTCTCGCTCTCCAGGGTGGGCTGGAAGCTTGTTCAAGGAGCCCGCCTCGCAACCGACGACGGCCATCTCCTGGACCTGCGCATGTTGGGGCCGCGCGAGCTGGGCCTGCTGGCTGCGGCAGGGGCACGGCGAGCGTCGGACAAGTCGGAGCTGGCCCGCCTCGGCCACGGTGCGCTCCCTCAGTCGCCCCTGTTCTGGGAGGCCTTCGCGGAGGTCCTCGGGCCTGGCAGCAAGCTCAGCCACAGGGAGAAGGCGGCGGTGGTGAGCTTCCTTTCCAACGCCCACTGGCCCCAGGCCCGTTTGCACGCGGCGGGTGAGAGGGAGCACGCTCGCTGCTGTGCCTGTGAGGCCCCCCGCGGTAGCCTCTGGCACAGGCTGTTCGAGTGTCCTGTCCTAGCGGGGGCCAGGCGTGACTCCACCTCTGACCGCCTTCGGCGCTGTGCGCATCGTGCGCGCGGCCGTGGCGAGGAGGCGGGGGAATGTTTCGCGCGCTGCTGGCTCCCTCAGCCACCGAGGGCCGCCCCGAGGTCCGACGCCATGGCAGTCATGTGGTGCAATCGCCCCGCCGACGGTCTTCTCGGGGGGCGGCTCTACCTGGATGGGTCGGCGCTCGACCCCGAGCACGAGAGCCTGCGGCGTGCGGGTTGGAGCATCGTGCAGTGCGACTCCGACGGCAACATGGAGTGCGCGGTGTACGGCAGCGTGCGCCAGGACCTCTGCCCGTTCCAGACGGCGAAGTACGGTGAGGATTTCGCGGTCTGGATGCTGTCTCGCTTTCTGGGCCCGAGCGTTGACGAGATCCTCATTGATTGTGCGTCCACGGTCAGCTGCCTCACGATGGGCAAGAAGTACGCGACGGCAACCAGCAAGCCCAACGCCCACCTCTGGGAGGGGATCTACGCGTCGCTGGACGTGGACACGCTCAAGGTGACCAAGGTGGCAGCCCACTGCACCGCCAGGGACGTGATGGATGGCAAGATCACGGAGGCGGACCTCCGTGGCAACGGACATGCAGACCGCTGGGCCAAGGCGGGGGCTGAGCTCCACCGTACCAGCCCAGTGGCCAGGCGCGAGTTCTTTGGCACGATGGAGGTGGTGAGGGAGCTCTCATGCTGGGTGGCGCAAGCCTCCCTCATCTGGCAGGGGATCGAGGTCAAGGACTGCGAGGGCCTCCCCGAGGGCAGCGAGCGGGCGGCCGTCTCCTTCGCAGTGCCAGTGGTGGAGCCCGCCAGCAGCCGCCCGCCCGACCTGGGTTCGGGCGACGGGTGGGCTTCGGCGGCGCGCGCTGGTGGCGTCTCCCTCGGGGCGACGGCCTTCGTCGTCGTCGGCCACGTCCTGGCCTACGCCAAGTGCGGGGAGGGCGCCGCCGAGCAGGAGCTGATGGCGTGCACCCACTGCGGGGCGTACGCGCGGCTGGGTGGGCGCTCAGGTGCTGCGCCCAAGCTCAAGGAGCAGTGCCCAGGGTCGGCTGGGCTTCCCAAGGGCAGGAGAGACCAGAAGGCGCGCTGGTTGCAGGGGCGGCACCCTGCTGGCACGCCCCACAGCGGCAGCAAGAGGGTCGGAGCGTCTGTGCCCAGCCTGCGTAAGGAGGACGTGGTGCCGATGGCCGCCAGGGTGCGCTTCCTGGAGTGGCTGGGTGTCCGCCCCGATGATGCACCTGGCGGCGTGGCCGCCGACGCCGGCCGGGGGCCCCCCAGCGGCGCGGCGGCCGCAGGTGAGGCGGAGGCTGAGCCTTTGGCGCCTGACTCCTCGGGGGCCTCGAGGGAGGCTTGGCTTTCCGCCTACGGGCTCGACGAAGCGAGCCTCCTCGAGTGGTCAGCCGCAGCAGAGGCGGCGCGCGAAGACAGGCGCAAGAGGCGCCGTCGCGCTGAAGGTGACGTAGGGGAGTGATGCAGCATCACTTTCCTCTTTCTGTTGTATCTGCCCCTCGTCACCTCTTTTGGCGTGCGCGTGAGGCAGCGTCTTCTGCCCCGCATTGCTGATGCAGCGAGGCGGCTCTGTTAGGCGTGGTGTGCGCCTCCGCCCCGCTGCCTTCTGATTTCTTTGAAATCGTGCGCTTCGCGCTTTTGGCGCTTCGCGCCCTTCCCCCTGGCGGCTCCCTTGGGGCCCCTAGGGTTGGCCCTTGAGGCCCTGGGGCCAACGGGCTCTGTGGGCCTCGGGCTCCTTTTAGCCTTCATAGGCCCCGCAGCCCACAGCCCACACAAGAGCACGGCAGGCCACACAGGAGCACGGCAGACCACACAGGAGCACGGCAGACCACAAAGGAGCACGGCAGACCACACAATAGCACGGCAGACCCCACAAGAGCACGGCAGACCCCACAGGAGCACGGCAGACCCCACAGGAGCACGGCAGAGCAGACCCAAAAGGAGCACGGCAGACCACACAGGAGCAAGGCAAACCACAGGAGCACGGCAACCACACAGGAGCTCGGCAGACCCCACAGTAGCACGGCAGACCCCAAAGGAGCACGGCAGACCACCGGAGCACGGCAGACCACACAGGAGTATGGCAGACCCCACATGAGCACGGCAAATCCCAAAGAGCACGGCAGACCACAAGAGCACGGCAGACCACACAGGAGCACGGCAGACTCCACAGGAGCACGGCAGACCACAAAGGAGCACGGCAGACCACACAGGAGCCCGGCAGACGCCACAGGAGCACGGCAGACGCCACAGGAGCACGGCGGAACCACAGGAGCACGCAGACCGCGCGCGGGTACAACATAAACGCGCCTTTTTGTTGTACCCCGAACGCCGCTGGCGTTTCCCCAACAGGAGCACGGCAGATCTCACAGGCGCGCGGCAGACCCCAAATGAGCACGGCCGACCACAGGAGCACGGCAGACCCCAAATGAGTACGGCAGACCCCAAAAGAGCTCCGTAGACGCCTCAGGAGCACGGCTGACCACACAGGAGCACGGCAGCCTGGGCCGGTTCCGGCGCCGGCCGGCGCCGGAAATTGAATTCCGAGGCGGTGCCGAAAAAAGGCCACTCCAAGACATATTTTTCTTTCGAAAATATTGATTTTCTGCTCCCGGCGCCCGGAACCCCTTCCGGGCCGCTTCCGGCACCCGGGCCGGCGCTCGAGCCAAACGCCCGGGCCAGCACCCGGGCCAGCGCCCGGGCCGGTTCCGGCGCCGGCCGGCGCCGGAAAATTGAATTCCGAGGCGGTGCCGAAAAAAGGCCACTCCAAGACATATTTTTCTTTCGAAAATATTGATTTTCTGCTCCCGGCGCCCGGGAACCCTTCCGGGCCGCTTCCGGCACCCGGGCCGGCGCTCGAGCCGAACGCCGGGCCAGCACCCGGGCCAGCGCCCGGGCCGGTTCCGGCGCCGGCCGGCGCCGGAAAATTGAATCCGAGGCGGTGCGGAAAAAAGGCCACTCCAAGACATATTTTCTTTCGAAAATATTGATTTTCTGCTCCCGGCGCCCTGGAACCCCTTCCGGGCCGATTCCGGCACCCAGGCCGGCGCTCGAACCGAACGCCCGGGCCGGCACCTGGGCTGGCGGCCGACGCGCGATGCGCTGCCACAAGCCCGCTTCCCGCAAGATCGGTCCAGAGTGGGAGGGGACGGAGCTGGGCGGGTGAAGGACCACCAGAGCACTGCTCCACGCCTTCCCTCATCCCTGGGTCAGGAGCACGGCTGACCACACAGGAGCGCGGCAAACCACCAAAGCGGGCACCCTACCCTCAGCACGCAGTCCACACGTTCGTACAGACCGCACAGGAGCACGGCAGACCGCCATGAGCACGGCAGACCAAGAAGGAGCACGGCAGACCACACAGGAACACGGCAGACCACACAGGAACACGGCAGACCACACAGGACACGGCAGACCCCACGGGAGCACGGCAGACCACACAGGAGCACGGCAAACCACACAAGAGCACGGCAGACCATACAGGAGCACGCCAGACCACACAGGAGCACGGCAGACCACACGTTCGCACGGCAAACTCCACAGGAGCACGGCAGACCCCAAAGGAGCACGGCAGACCACAGGAGCACGGAAGACCGCACAGGAACACGGCAGACCACACAGGAGCACGGCAAACCAAGAAGGAGCACGGCAGACCACAGGAGCACCGCAGACGCCACAGAAGCACGGCAGATCGTCGTCGTCGTCATCGTCGTCGTCGTCTTCGTCAATAACGATCTCGAAAATTACGACAAAAAACGATGACAGAAAACGACCACAAACATACACAAAAACCAACCGAACACGGAATCCAACAACAAAAAAACAATCAGAAAAACGACCGCAATCATAAAATGATAACGACGGCGACAGCGAGAACGGCAACAGCGGACGATTATAATGAAAACGACGACCACGACAAAGGAAAGGCACGCGACGACGACGACGGACAAACAAAAGACAAGACAGGCTGGAACAGAAAAAGTAGGCTGGGCGACAACGGGCGGGGGCCCGCGTGGCCGAGAGAAAAGCACGGTGTCGACACCATGATGTGGCCAGGGCAGCAGACTACCTCGACAGACCAGCGCGGCAGGCCACCATTTAGTTTGTTCTGTTGCGTTTATGGGTTTCTCTGACGTTCTCGCCAATACGGTCTCTGACGCACGTGGTGGATAAAAAACGGCGCTTCCCGTTCTTGTCCGGTCAGGTTCCCCAAAATGGCCATTTCGCTCGAGACATCCTCGAAAAATCGAGGTGTTGGAGGCTATCGTTTAAGACGTTTTATGTTAAAGATGACGGTTTCGCTCGAGACATCCTCAAAACATCGGGATGTTGAAAAATATCAAAAATTTATGTTATGATGAAAAATGAGCGTTTCGCTCGAGACATCCTCGAAAAAATGAGATGCCGACAGAGGTGTTTTAGAACCTCTTATGTTAAACATGACGTTTTCGCTCGGGACGTCCTCAGAAAATGAGCAGGTGGTCTGCCGTGCTCCTGTGTGGAGCACGGCAGACCACGGCCATTTCGCTCGAGACATCCTCAAAAAATCGAGGTGTGGTCTGCCGTGCTCCTGTGTGGTCTGCCGTGCTCCTGTGGTCTGCCGTGCTCCCACAGGAGCACGGCAGACCGCGCGTAGGAACCGAGAGGAGCACGGCAGACCAAGACGAGGAGCACGGCAGACCAGGCTTAGGAACCGAGAGGAGCACGGCAGACCAGGACGAGGAGCACGGCAGACCAGGCACCAAGAGCGCCCTCAAGACGACGGAAAGGATGACCAAGACGAGGAGCACGGCAGACCAAGACGAGGAGCACGGCAGACTATGCCCTAAGGGTGCCCTCAAGACGGCCGAACAACGGCAGACCCCATAGGAGCACGGCAGACCACAGAAGAGCACGGCAGACCAACAGGAGCACGGCAGGCCACACAAGAGCACGGCAGGCCACACAGGAGCACGGCAGACCACACAGGAGCACGGCAGACCACAAAGGAGCACGGCCGACCACACAAGAGCACGGCAGACCCCACAAGAGCACGGCAGACCCCACAGGAGCACGGCAGACCCCACAGGAGCACGGCAGAGCAGACCCAAAAGGAGCACGGCAGACCACACAGGAGCAAGGCAAACCACAGGAGCACGGCAGACCACACATGAGCACGGCAGACCCCACAGTAGCAAGGCAGACCCCAAAGGAGCACGGCAGACCACCGGAGCACGGCAGACCACACAGGAGTACGGCAGACCCCACATGAGCACGGCAAATCCCAAATGAGCACGGCAGACCACAAGAGCACGGCAGACCACACAGGAGCACGGCAGACTCCACAGGAGCACGGCAGACACAAAGGAGCACGGCAGACCACACAGGAGCCCGGCAGACGCCACAGGAGCACGGCAGACGCCACAGGAGCACGGCGGAACCCACAGGAGCACGGCAGACCGCGCGCGGGTACAACATAAACGAGCCTTTTTGTTGTACCCCGAACGCCGCTGGCGTTTCCCCAACAGGAGCACGGCAGATCTCACAGGCGCGCGGCAGACCCCAAATGAGCACGGCCGACCACAGGAGCACGGCAGACCCCAAATGAGTACGGCAGACCCCAAAAGAGCACCGAAGACGCCTCAGGAGCACGGCTGACCACACAGGAGCACGGCAGCCTGGGCCGGTTCCGGCGCCGGCCGGCGCCGGAAAATTGAATTCCGAGGCGGTGCCGAAAAAAGGCCACTCCAAGACACATTTTTCTTTCGAAAATATTGATTTTCTGCTCCCGGCGCCGGGGAACCCCTTCCGGGCCGCTTCTGGCACCCGGGCCGGCGCTCGAGCCAAACGCCCGGGCCAGCACCCGGGCCAGCGCCCGGGCCGGTTCCGGCGCCGGCCGGCGCCGGAAAATTGAATTCCGCCTCGCCCGCGAAAAAAGGCCACTAAGCTATTTTTCTTTCGAAAATATTGATTTTCTCCTCCCGGCGCCCGGGAACCCATTCCGGGCCGCTTCCGGCGACATTTCGCTCCAGGCGGTCGGCACGGCTCGGCTCGTGAAGCTGCAGATGGTGGCCGCCAGTTGTGAAGTTGTCCGACAGCTGCGTGAGCAGCACCTCCCACTCAACGAGAGTAAGTCGGTCTTCCTGGCCTCGTCGCCGCAGCTCGCCAAGGAGCTCTCCGAGGCTTGGGCGGTGCATGGCTTTACCTTCAAGAGGGGCCTTCAGGCGAGGAACCTCGGCACCGACGCCAACATCACTCGTCGTGGAGTTCATGAAGGAGCTGTGCGTGCGGTCGGCGGCCTTCGCCGAGGACGCAGGCTAGGGGTGCTTCGCTCAGCTGGCGCGGCTACCGAGATGGTCCATCGTGCTGGGCCCACCGCGGCGATGCTGTGGGGGCGCACTGTGACTGGTGTTCCTGATAGGGAGCTGCATTCGTGGCGCCTGGCGGCGGTGTGCTCAGCTGGGAAGTTCCCTAAGGGCGCCTCGCTCGGGTTGAGACTCAGAGTGGTGGAGGTCATGAAGTCCATCGACCTCGACCCGAGCCCCGCGCTGCTCCGTGCCGCGGTGCAGATGGCGGCCAGTCTCCTCCAGTCGGGGGAGGTCCCGCTGCGTATGTTCGAGTCGGCTGTGCAGGAGGCAGTGCAGAGGCACGCGGGAGCAGCAGCCCCATGGGCGCACTGCCGCACGCCGGTGGATGCCTTGGCCCTCTCGCTCTCCAGGGTGGGCTGGAGGCTTGTTCAAGGAGCCCGCCTCGCAACCGACGACGGCCATCTCCTGGACCTGCGCATGTTGGGGCCGCGCGAGCTGGGCCTGCTGGCTGCGGCAGGGGCACGGCGAGCGTCGGACAAGTCGGAGCTGGCCCGCCTCGGCCACGGTGCGCTCCCTCAGTCGTCCCTGTTCTGGGAGGCCTTCGCGGAGGTCCTCGGGCCTGGCAGCAAGCTCAGCCACAGGGAGAAGGCGGCGGTGGTGAGCTTCCTTTCCAACGCCCACTGGCCCCAGACCCGTCTGCACGCGGCGGGTGAGAGGGAGCACGCTCGCTGCTGTGCCTGTGAGGCCCCCCGCGGCAGCCTCTGGCACAGGCTGTTCGAGTGTCCTGTCCTCGCGGGGGCCAGGCGGTGACTCCACCTCTAACCGCCTCGCGCTGTGCCATCGTGCAACCGGTCGTCGGCGAGGAGGCGGGTGATTGTTTCGACGCGCTGCTGGTCCCTCTGCCCCGAGGGCCGCCCCCGAGGTCAGGACGCCATGCAGTCAATGTGGTGCAATCGACCGCCGACGGCCTTCTCGGGGGGCGGCTCTACCTGGATGGATCGGCGCTCGACCCCGAGCACGAGAGCCTGCGGCGTGCGGGATGGAGCATCGTGCAGTGCGACTCCGACGGCAACATGGAGTGCGCGGTGTACGGCAGCGTGCGCCAGGACCTCTGCCCGTTCCAGACGGCGAAGGACGGCGAGGATTTCGCGGTCTGGATGCTGTCTCGCTTTCTGGGCCCGTGCGTTGACGAGATCCTCATCGATTGTGCGTCCACGGTCAGCTGCCTCACGATGGGCAAGAAGTACGCGACGGCAACCAGCAAGCCCAACGCCCACCTCTGGGAGGGGATCTACGCGTCGCTGGACGTGGACACGCTCAAGGTGACCAAGGTGGCAGCCCACTGCAACCCTGCTGACCGTGATGATCAAGATCAAGCGGCGGACCTACGTGGCAACGGCCATGCAGACCCGCTGGGCCCAAGGCGGGGGAGAGCCCACCGCACCACCTAGTGGCCAGGCGCGAGTTCTTCGGCACGATGGAGGTGGTGAGGGAGCTCTCATGCTGGGTGGCGCAAGCCTCCCTCATCTGGCAGGGGATCGAGGTCAAGGACTGCGAGGGCCTTCCCGAGGGCAGCGAGCGGACGGCTGTCTCCTTCGCCGTGCCCGTGGTGGAGCCCGCCAGCAGCCGCCCGTCCGACTCGGGTTCGGGCGACGGGTGGGCCTCGGCGGCGCGCGCTGGTGGAGTATCCCTCGGTGCGACGGCCTTCGTCGTCGCTGGCCACGTCCTGGCCTTCGCCAGGTGCGGGGAGGGCGCCGCCGAGCAGGAGCTGATGGCGTGCACCCACTGCGGGGCGCACGCGCGGCTGGGCGGACGCTCAGGCGCGGCGCCCAAGCTCAAGGAGCAATGCCCAGGGTCTTCTGGGCTTCCCAAGGGCAGGCGAGACCAGAAGGCGCGCTGGTTTGCAAGGGGGCGCACCCTGCTGGCACGCCCCACAGACGGCAGCAAGAGGTCGGAGCCGTCTGTGCCCAGCTTGCGCAAAGGAGACGTGGTGCCGATGCCGCCAGGGGGCGCTTCCGAGTGGCCTGGTGTCCGCCTGATGAATTGCACACACTGGCGGCGGGCCGCCGACGCCGCCCGAGGGCCCCCCACGGCGCGGCTCAGGCCGCAAGGTGAAGGCGGGAGGCTGAGGCCCTTTGGCGCCTGACCTCCTCGGGGGCTCCTCGGGGAGGCTTGGCTTTCCGCCTACGGACACGACGAAGCGAGCCTCCTCGAGTGGTCAGCCGCAGCAGAGGCGGCGCGCGAAGACAGGCGCAAGAGGCGCCGCCGCGCTGAAGGTGACGAAGGGGAGTGATGCAGCATCCCTTTCCTCTTTCTGTTGTATCTGCCCCTCGTCACCTCTTTGGAGTGGGCGTGAGCAGCGTCTTCTGCCCCGCATTGCTGTGCAGCGAGGCGGCTCTGTAGCTGGTGTGCGCCTACGCCCCTCTGCCTTGATTTCTTTGAATTCGTGCGCTTCGCGCATTTGGCGCTTCGCGCCCTTTCCCCTGGCGGCTCACTTGGGGCCCCTAGGGTTGGCCCTTGAGGCCCTGGGGCCAACGGGCTCTGTGGGCCTCGGGCTTCTTTTAGCCTTCACAGGCCCCGCAGCTC
>CAUYUJ010015739.1:112833-252833 GCA_963575745.1 Prorocentrum cordatum
AACAGGATTCCGTGGTAAAATACCACAAATATTTTATTGGGACGCATCACAAAAAAAAAGATATCCTTTGGAAAGCGCCACGAAGAGATTTTACTGGAAAGCGTCACAATCGGAATCAATTGGAATGCACCACAAGCAACAAATTATAGGAAAGCCTCACACATGGAATCCTTTGGAAAGCACCACAGCGGCATTCTATTGGAAACCGTCACAATGGGTATCTTTTGGAAAGCGCCACGCAACGGATTCTAGTGGAAATCCTGACACTCGGAATCCTTTGGACGGCGAATCAAAGGGGGTCCATTCGAAAGCCTCACAGCAAGAATCCATTTGAAAGCGCAACAGGGATTCTGTGGGAAATCCACACAATTGGAATCCATTGGAGACGGCAGATTCCCGCAGAAAACAAAGCGACATTTTTTTGGGGGGGAGAGAGAAGAACATTGTGCTTCATTTGGGGGGGAGGAGGAGGAGGAGGAGGAGGAGGATGAGGAGGAGGAGGAGGAGGAGGAGGAGGAGGAAGATGAGGAGTGGGAGAATCTGGAGGTGGAGTGACGCCGAGGGGTGCAGGTCCGCCACTTCGATGTCCACCAGCTCCACCGTGTCGAGCTCCACGGGCTCGAGCACCAGCCGGACGGGCACCACTCTGCCCCGCCTCGAGCTGCCCCAGCTCGGGCTCGCTGGGGATCACGAGTGAGCCCGCAATCGGGGCGACCGATCTCCGACGATGTGATTTCTTCAATTGGCGGTTTTTAGTCGTTTTCCTTGTCGGGGGGCCATTTTCGCGACTCTGGTTGTCCTGGGGCGCCCTGGTGGGCACTGCTGGAAGCGCCTCGAAATTCTGGCCAGAACGCACCCCAGGACAGGTCGACGGGTTGGCTCTGGGGGCTCGTGGGGGGAGGAGGTCTGAGGATTTGTTTCCCCATAGTCTAAGATCGGGACGGGGTTCTTGCCATTCGTGTCACGCCTCTGCCTCCTCAGTCACTCCCGTCTCTTTCTCCCTCTCATCACGCTCAGACTGCTCATGCTCAAGTTCGCTCGCGGACAGACTCCCTCACACTCAGACCCGCTCTCGCTCACACTCACGGCTCCCTGGCTCGGGCCGGCTCGGGGCCACGGGGGAGATGCCGCAGTCGGGGAGACCGAAACCCAGACGTGCTCCAGTCGTGCAAGAGTCACGACGGACGGTTCCCGGTGGTTTTCGGCTTCCAGGGGCCCTCGCTGATCCCTGGGACCGCGAAGAATCGGCTGGGAACGCAACCCGGTCGTGGGGAGAGGCTCGGGTTTTCGGGGGACCCCGTGTTGAAAAATCAAGGCATCGCATGTCTGGGAATGGGTACGATAAGGTAAACATGGGTACGAAGACCGACGGCCGTTCGTGCCAATTGTGAACAAGGTTCGCCGCGAACAAAGAAGTCGCCAGCCCAACAGGTGCCGTTGTCGGTTTTGGACAACAGTTACTGTTGAGTCGAGCATCGCACCCATGTGTTCCGTACGTATATCGGGCGTACCATCCCAGGAGGGGGGGAGGAGGAGGAGGAGAAGGAGGAGGAGGAGGAGGAGGGAGGAGGGAGGAAGAGGAGGAGGAGGAGAGGAGGAGGAGGAGGAGGAGGGAGGAGGAGGAGGAGGAGGAGGAAGATGAGGAAGAGGAGGAGGAGGAGGAGGAGGAGGAGGAGGAGGAGGAGGAGGAGGAGGAGCATTTTGGCTCAAGGGTGGAGGATGTTCGTGGACGTCTTTCCGATTTTCGGCGTCCGGCGTCGCGTTTCGGGTCCTAGGGCCGTCGGCAATCTGTCGGGGTCTGAAAGCCCGAGGTGCCCAGGGACCGGTTTAGAGCGGATTCTGGATGCGAGGAGCGGGCATGTTGGAGCCGTGCGCGCGGGACGACCAAAGGGTTTTGGGCACCAGCTTGGATCGGGAGTGTAGAACTTCACCCTCCCTCTTTATGCGCCCCGCAGCGCTTCTGCTCTTCCATTCCATTTCCCCCCCCTTCCCCCTCGAGGGCCCCTACTCAAAGAGGATGCTCTGCCGCTGCTTGGCTTCAGCGCCGGCGCGTACCTGTATAACGTACGGGGAAGTTAAACACTGCAACCATTATCTTATTGCCGCCATGCTTTCTCTCGTGCTGCTTCCTACCCCCGTACCTATGGTTGGTAGCGGAGCTGGGAACGATCCTGGCTCGCAATCCAAGAACGTGCGCATAGTGCGGTGTGGACGCGCAATCGCATTTATCTTCGCCCCAACATCGGCACCACCCTCCATTCTTTGAGTAGCGTGTGCTTAGAGTTGTTTTTTGCAAGCCGGCCGGCAATTCGCCCCAGACGTCTGATCCGGCTGCGAGGGCCTCAGCAGAGACGCGACCGCGATGAGGAATGATACGCCCACATGAGCACCACGACGTCCTTGACCCATCGCAACCCCGCGCGCTCTGGCCGCAGCCTCGCGTTGAACATGATTGCAAGGCTCCTCCGTGGGCTAGTGCCGTGCCCTAGTACGTGTGCGATCGTGCTGACTGTCCTTGTGAGCACATCGCACCATCCGGGTGGAACATTGAAGGCTAACGTATCAGTTTCACCGACCTCGGCTTCGACCAAGTTTGACGTAATCATCATGGCTGCCCCGTGCATCGACATGGCGTTCGTCCTTCAGCAGGCCCGAGTCCCAAGGCGCCTCCGCAGCCATCGTCGTGGTGAGGTCTTATCGATGAAGATCTCCATCCTGACGTTCTGGGGCAGCATCCTTGTGTTCTCCGTGGCCGTCCTGTTCTGGCTCACCAGCAGGATGCCTCGTGGTGTGATCACTTCGCGCCAACCGCCCTCATGGTCACCCGAGTGCGAATCCGCGTATCCCTTTCCGGCTCTACGTGCAGGGTTTTCTCACTCGGAGCGTGCTAACCACCGACATGGGCAGCGCCCAAACATGCGTTGCAGCCACCCTTCCTCTCGGTGGGGCCGCTCGCGAGCATACGCGCTCCTTGGTCTTCACGGAGATGACGGAGGGAGGCGTGGTCAATGGCCAGCCAGAAGACGCCGTGACTTTCCTCATCGCGAACCGCGCCACATAGTTCGGTTCTTTCTAGGCGAGGAGTCGCGCCTCCAGGTTACCGGCGAATTCTTCGTGTTCTCGAGGTGCCGCAACGAAACCACCGACGCGCTGCTCTCGCGGTTTCTCACGCTGCGATCTCGAGTTGCGCACGACGGTAAAGCTGCGATGTCATGGGAAGGCTGCAGCTGGCTGCTCCTCCGAGCGGTCGGCGTCGCAGCTAGCCCACTCGCGACGCTTCTCCAGCCCTGCGGTAACCGATGCCCAACCACGGAGGCCGAGTTCAACGGTGTCACGACTATGCTCTGGCGCGTGGGTCATATCGTGGAGCATGCGCTGAACGGCATCGCCGGCGCCCTCCGTGCGCCCAAATCGTTCGTAGGCTTCCTGTGGCCAGTGGCAGCAGCAGCGCTGCGCGTGCAACGGACCCCCCGCGCACTCAGGGCCTCGACCGTTGGGCTGCCAGCGCCGCCGAGCTTCTCGGTGCCAGAGGTGCTATGACGTGCGCCACCTGTCCGTCGCAGAGCGCCGCGGCGCCGCGGGCGGCCTATCCCGCCGCCCCGCGGGCGCCCGCGGACGGGGCCGACTGCGTCAGCGCAACCTCCTCGGACGCCGGCTCGAGCCCGGGCGGGAAGGTCGACGGCGGGTCGCCCGGGCTCCACGGTCTCAGCTCTGCCCAGATGGATTCTCAGACGTTATGGCGGATGAGGGCTGCTAGACATCATTGGCGCAGACGCATGCGAAGTCCTACCAGAGGAGGCGCCAGGAAAGAGGGGGATGGGGGCAGGAGGGGCGCGGGCGACCGAAGCGGAGCCTGCCCGAGGCAGTGGGGGCGACGGGCCGAAGGGAAAGGGGCCAGCCGACCAGGCCGGAGTTGGTTCAGCGACGCCGGCAGACCGCTGGGAAGAGGAGACTCAGACCGGAGGAAGACAAGAGTCATGGGAGGGGGAGGCCGAGGTAGAGGAGGCGCAGGGCGGCGAGCAAGGAGGGCGCAGGGGGGGCGGGAGGGGGGGGAGGTCGACGGGCAAGAAGGAGGAGGAGGAGGAGGAGGAGGAGGAGGAGGAGGAGGAGGAGGAGGAGGAGGTGGACGAGGGCGAGAAGGGCGAAGGCGAGGAGGAGGTGGCGGAGGTGGAAGGGGGGGGGCGGCTCCAGGTTTCGCGCTCTTCGAAGAAGTGCGCCAGTTTCACGGTGTCGTGCGCTCCATCGCCCGGGGCCTCGGCGTGCCGAATTGCATCCAGGAAGAACAACGGCGCTCCAGAAAAGGCGAAAAGGGCAAACGCGAAGGTTTTCAGAAGCGCGCGCTTCTCGTGGAGCTCTCAGACACCCGACTACATCAGGTCTTCTTCGGTGGAAAGACAGGGCAGAAGTAAGCGTTCGTCAGGCAGAGGGAATGGCAGGCGCAGCGACCGTCGAGGCTGCGACGGGTCCACCATGGCTTGTGGCATCTGTGGGGGTGAGTACCACTTCCGGGCTGAGTGCCCGCGCCGCGCCGCTTCGTCGCCGCGGGGCAGCGGCAGCTGCGGCCAGTTCGGAGCCAGATCCACAGACGGCACCCTGGGCCATGGCCCCATGCCAGGATTCCTGGAGTTGCCTTCGAGGTCGCTGAGGGCCCTCCTCGGCCGCGGCCAGGTCACAACGCCGCGCCAGTTCGGCCGTGTGCTGACGGCTCCTGGAAGCTGCTTGGATCTGTCCACTGCTCGTGGTCAGCCGCCTCGCTCGCCGCTGTTGAAAGCCGCGCGGGCGCTGGCGCGTCGTTCGTCCTGCCGCCGCATCAGGTGTTCAGCGTGGCATAACCAACTTTAGGACCATTGCGAATGCTGGTGGTGCCGCCGTTCCCAGGCATGGCCGCCGCCGCCGCGGGGCCGGCGGCGGCCGCCGATGGAGCTTGCCCCTGCGCCAGCGCACCGCGCAGGGCGGGCCCCCCGCGAGAAGAACCTCATCGACCGGCATTGCAGCGTGGGCGCCGCCGCCCCGCATGCGGGCCTGCTCGCGACCACCGGCGAAAAGCGGGCCCCCGCCCCGCGCATCGGCGGCATCGGCCAGAGCGCACGTCCGCGGCGGGGCTGGCTTGCGCGGGCCGCCCTGCCGGACAGACGACGCCGCGGATATGGGCACCTAGCAGAGGCGCCGACCGTGATTATCAGTGGCCTGCGCCGTGCGCGACCAATTGAAATTTCCATCCGTTTGTCCTCCACGGCCGAAGTGGATGTCGACCGCGACTCTCAGATGGAGCGCGACTTGCCCGCCGACTTGAGGGTGCCCAACATGTGATCGACATGGTCATGGCAGGACCTCCAGCGTTGGCGCCGCCTCCGCTGCCATCGGATCTACGCGCGGGGTCGGAACTCATAGGGGTGGAACTTGACGCCGATGAGCTGTGCGGCGTCTGCGTAGACTACTGCGTGGACCTTGACCTCGCCGTCGCCCTTCAATGTGGTCGCCGTGTCCACCAGAGCTGCGCCGGCGCCTGGTCCGCCACTAGCTGCGACAGAACCTAGACGCGAGCAGTGGGAGAAGCCCTCCGCGGCGACCAGGCACGAGCACCATTCTCGCATCTCCCGACATGTGGGCAATGCTTGGCGGCGCGCGAGGTCGCGCGCATCCACGCGGCATCCGCGTTCCCGGAGGCGCCCGAGGAGGGCGCGCCTTCTGGCGCTGACGGGGCTTCAATCACGCCGCAAGACGCACCGACCCGCGACGTTGCATTCGGCACTCTGGCGTCCACTTGGGGGCAGCAGTCGCCCGGGCCACCGGCTCAGCAAGTGAGCGTTCCGCGCAGCTGTGTCGCAGTCTCGCCCGGCCCCCCCAGGCGAGCTCAGCGTCGTCGCGGGCCCGGGCGCGTGGACCAACCTCGCGGGCGAGAAGCCTGCGCGCCAGCTGCGCCGCCGAGCCGTGCTGGGAGGGCGCCGGCCAGGGGCTTCTCATGATCGCGCCCTTGAGCATCTAGGGAGTTGGCAACGGGGCCCAAGAATGCGCCCATCAGGTGAGCGCCCCCACTTCCGTCGCATATGATCAGGGTATAGCTGCCATCCACAGCATCTCGTCACCAATTGTCAGAGGGTCGGGGAGTGACCTGCCTGGCCTGCGCGGCCTGCGCAGCGCGTGTTCCGCGCGCGCGATCCTCGACGCGGGCTGGCGCGAGCTGATCTTGCCCGGCGGCGGTGGCGTCCAGATCCAGTGGCCTGCGTGCGCGGCCCTCGCGCCATTGCGGAAGGCTCCGAGCGGGCGCCCGGTGATGGTCATTGACGACTTCGAGAGGGCTGCGCAGGTCCCCGGCGGCGCGCCCGGTCGCGCGGCGCTCAGCTGCTCGCCCGCGACGACGAGGCGGGGAGGGCGGGGGGCCCGACGCTGGCAGCTGCCCCCTTCCAGCCAGGAGGTCGAGGAGCGGTCGACCCTCAACCCTCTGAGTTGGGGCCCCTGTAGGGGGCCCCCCTGCCGGAGAACCTGTGTCGCGCCCCAGCCGCCGTTTAGGGGTGGAGCTCGTGCCCGCAGCTGCGGGGGCTCCAGGGCAGCGAGGATGGCCGATGCGAGCACTCCATCCTGCCAAAATTATGTATCCCCGTTTCTCTGTTCGCCCAAGTGATGTCGCTCGATACGAATGCGGACTCATTATTGCATTATGATGCCGCCTAGCCATAGTTATCGCGAGAAAGGGTAATTCCGCGTCTAAGAGTTACTGCATTAGACACTATTGACGTGTTGGAGGCACAACGTAGTCCGTGCTGCAACCGACGTGTCAACCATGCTGGATCGCACGATAGAACTGGTTACGCACCCAGCAGTTGGCGCCATACTGATCATCGCCAAGCTCTGCCGACTTGGACTTTCACCAACACGTGGGAACCAGTCGCCAGCCAAGACAGCTTTTCACGTCCTCACGACGATAGAAAAGGGGACTCGCCTGCTGTGCACATGTCCCAAATACTCTTGGTGCATCGGCCGTCCTGGCACTGGGCCGCAGAGCGTCCTCCCGAGAAGGGCCCCGCGTTGATTTTCCTGGCAGTGCGAGTCAAGGCAGACGTACTGGCTCAACTCAACGTACGACTGGTCGTGCACTTTGGTTTGGCCCGAACAGTGTTTTCTGCTCAGGCAGAGTCAAAGAGTGTCGGGCGCACGAACGCACCAGCTGCTCTGCTCGGCGAGGAGGCCCCGGCAGCTTCGTCGAGCACCCATTGCTCTCAACCCCGGCCTGTTCGCCAGCCCGACAATTCCGATTTGCATCGGATTCAAAAAAAGAGGTAACCCAAACATAAGATTCATCAGAACGACGACGCTCCAAAGACGGTGATTACCGGCCAATCGGCGTGCACCTATTCCGACATCGACGCCGCTGCGAGGGTGCATGTCCGCATCTGAATTCGGCCAGAGCACCGCGACTCGCGTCCACGTTCTGCTCTGGAAGTCCTTATTTAACCGGGCAGGGCGTCTTGCGAGGTCTTTCTTGCCCCGCTGGCAGGTGACGGGGCGACTTGCATCGGTCCTCGACGCGAGCCGGGCAGTCTTCGTCGTCGACTCATCGAGCTTGAGACAACGACCCGCTGCAGATGAAGTTTTGCCGCGCGAATGGACAGGCATAGCCGCCTTTCTTGTTGCAAAGGTGCCCTCGTCCTTCGGCAGCCCCGTCGAAGGCGCAGAACGGGCGTGGGCGCGCGAGAGGCATGGCCGCGTGGCGGTCAAACGCCACGAGAAGGTAGAGGCCCTGTTCGAAGACATCGGTGACGACCTCTGCAGGAACAGCTCGAGCGGCTGTTCCGCGGCGCCGCAATCGAACGCGCCGGCGAGCTCCCTGTCGGTGAGCACCTGGCGGAATCATGTGCCGCGGGGGCCATCTTTGATTTGCGCGCCGCCTTCCCAGTACCCGCCTGCCACGCCGTGGGCGTCGCGCGTGCCCTGTCTGCGATCGGCGCCGTAGGGCCCCGCGCGGACCTATGTGAGTTGCGCGGCGGTAGCGCCCGCGCCTCGCATATCGCCATCCGACGACGATCCGAGACATGCGACAACTTCGACTGGGTTGCTGGCTGTGACTTGGGCGACCCCGCCGTCGAACAACACGTCCTACAGTGCCTCAAGTCCAACAGTGTACTGGTTGTGCCCATTGCGCAGTCGCGCCGCAGCACTGGGCCGCCAAGCGGCCCCGACCGCCGCCTCAACCGCGAGACCTGGCGGACCCGCCAAGAGGAAGATGCGCCGCGCATCTCCGTCTGCGGACATGTTGCGTTGGCGCAGATACGCGAGGGGTGATGCTTCTTTGTCGAACAGCCGACCTCTGGCTTCGCGCGGCGCCGCCGCGTGAAGAGGCGCCCATGCGTCCGCGCGTGGAATCAGTTGTGTTCGACCAGTGCTGCTTTGGAGCCGGGGGTCCACGTGGCCTCCCAGACAAGAGGCCTTTCGCGGCGATCGCCAACTTGACTATCTTGCTGGCGCCCATCAGGAATCGAAGGTGCCGCGGCAACCGCGGCCGCGACGTTGGCTGGGGTCGCGGCGAACGCGCTGGGACACAGCAGGTCTGGCCGCGGCGCTTAGCCGAGCGGGGCTCGGAGGGCGGCGGGCTGTCTGAACGGCCCGCAGCGGGCGCGTGGTAGCGAGCCGCTCCGCAGCGGCGCGGTCATGTGCGCCGCCGAGCTATGCGTCGCGAGCGCTGAGCGCCGCCGCCACTGGGCGCTCGCCCATGTCGGCTTGTGGCCAGGGTTCGGACGGGGCCTTCTCTCGGCGTTCGACGAGTCAGCACTTGGCGCGCCCCCTTCCTTGGCGGCCTGCTAGGCTCCGAGAAGCCAGCGCCGCCGACGCCGCGGCCCTCGCGCGCCCTGGCGCCTCGGGGAGGGCGCGTGGCGCGCACTCCTTTTCGTCGGCCCTTCCCACCAGGGACCCCGCCCATTTTCCCGTCTCTTCCCCCGGGCCATGGGGCGGAGTTCGACGCGGTCAGCGCTGCTCGCGGCTCGAGCTGGAGACCGACGCTGCCCCGCCCTTCGACGCCGCGCCCGCCCTGGGCGGGGGCGGGGGCCGCGGCGCGCATCGGCTTTCGCGGGCGCGCCGCCATTGCGCCGAACAAAGGCAAGGGCAAGGACAAGTGCAACGACGAGGGCGCGCGCGGGCCCGCGCCAGAGACTGACGCCGACCTGCCCGAGAAGCAGAAGACGCGCAGGGCAGAGGGGGGGTCGAGCGCGGGCGCGCCAGCGCGGCCTCCGCGCGGCCGCCGCCGGCGATCCAGGCCAGCCCTCGCCAGCGGGCAGCGCCGAGGCCGAAGAGGCGGGCGCCCCTGGCTCGCCCTGCGAGGGGGTCGGTCGTGGACGGCGCGGCCCCTGCAACTCGTGATTGAGGTGGGCCTCGGGGCGATCCGGCCAAAAAGTGCGCGCGTCCCTCGCGGTGTATCTCCATCTGTCGCCCTCTTTTACCTGCCAGGTCAAGGCGTTTGCGCACCTCCACCACGCCCCGTGCGTGACCCTGGGGCCATCGCATTGCCCAGGTCTTAGGACAGTCTTTCAGACGTCGCTTCTGCGGCCCGAGGTCATCAACGTGCGCAGATGCGGCCTGGGAGAACTCACGCCACCGTCACTCGTGCGTCTGAGCGCCTCCTTTGCCGCCCCTGAGAGCACGAGCGAGCGCCCCGCCAGAGAGGGCGAGCCCGCGTCTCGCCGCGTCGCGCGCCCCCGGGTCATACAGCGACGGGGTATCCCTGCTAAGTCTTGGATGCGTCGGGGTTGGACAGTTCTGGTTTGTCTCTTCTTTTGTTTCTCTTCTCCTCCAGAGAAGTTCAGTCGCCCGCGCAATCCCGTCTCAAATGGGATGCTTTGCCGCCGTTGTCTCAGCGCCGGCGCGCACCTGTACAACGTGCAAATAACTTAAACAGCCATCATCATATTGCCGCCGTGCTTTCTGTCGTACAGGATCCACCCCGCAATTCTAGGCAGTCTCCCCTTCCCCTGTCGCAGTTCCCTCGATGCCACCCCTATCTTCTTTTCTCCTTTCCCCCGCCCTTCTCTTCCTCCTTCCCTCCTCCGTGCTTGTTCCCTCCCGCATCGTTTGTCAGTCCTCCTCCTCCCATGCCTCCTCCATGCTACCTCATCAATCTTCATCCTCGCATTTCCTCCTCCGTCCTCGGGTCTCTTCTGTCCCTTCTCTTCCCGCGTCCCCCCCCTTCGCCTCCCCGCCCTCCTCTCCTACTCATGTGCCTCGAACGTGCCTGAGTGGCTCGAGGCGGGGCCTCGTATTTTCGGGGGGGTTGGGAGTTCGTGGACGGACCCTGGCACGCCCAGGGTCGTCGACGCCTCGTGGGGAGAACGAAATGAAAGGGGCTTGGGGTGATAAACCATGTTTCCTTATAGTTTCCCCCCATCTGGTTTCTTCTTTGTTATTGCGTGCCGACACCATCAACCGTTTCAGGACGGTTTTGGGGTGGTCGTTTAGGAGGTCTAGTGCCTCCCAAAATCAAACCGATGTCCGCGGGGTCCGATCACATTTCCAAGGCAGAGGACAAGGGAGGGGAAAGGGCAGGGGAAAGTGGAAAAAGGGAAGCGGAGCGCCAAGCTTCGACTGCTCATCGTCATCTCTCGCCTTGACGCCGTCTGCCGCCCCAGAGAACCTGACCCCGCTCTCTGCATCTCCTCCCCTCTTTCTCTCCCTCTTTTCTCCCCTCCTCTACCTCTCTCATTCTCTGTCTCTTTCTCTCGATGTGTCCTTTGTTGTTACTATTGAGCCCGCAGACCGGGAGTCACGGCAGACGGCAGACCCCTGGGGGGAAACTTGCACGCAGACGTTGCAACAAGTGGTTGTTAGGGATATTGCCTCGACGAGGGTCGGTACCAATCGTTGCAATGTTTCTTGGGCCATGTTGGCGTTCCGTGAAGGGGCCGAACGGCCTCGGAGCGCACATCATTTGTATTGTTAGTGCCCCGGTAGAGTGTGGGGCAAGACGTCGAAGCCATGAAGGCGTTGCTCACTCGTATTTTTCCGCGTGCGCGTCCCAGAATCACGTCAGAGAGGAAATGCGTGAGAGGTGCGCCGAAACAAGGCTTTCGCAGCTCTGAGGGCGCATCTCGCTTGTGTTTTACGTGCCCCAGAAGCTCTCACGCGCGTTGGCCTAGTGCTGATTCGTATTTTACGTCTCCACTGGAGAACTACTGATGCGAATTACGGATACCGGCCAGCGGAATGAGGTTTCCGCGAAGCAGATGCATGCATCATGCATGTAATCTCAATATCCTCCAGCTCATCATCATCATCATCATCATCATCATCATCATCGTCGTCGTCGTCGTCGTCGTCGTCGTCGTCGCCGTCGTCGTCGTCGTCGTCGTCGTCGTCGTCGTCAGCATCATAATCGTCATCATCATCATCATCATCATCATCATCATCATCATCACCATCACCATCACAATCACCATCATCATAATACTGATCATCATCAACAGCATCATCATTATCATCGTCATCATCGTCATCATCATCGTCATCATCATCATCATCATTCTTATTAGCATTATCATTATCATTATCATGATCATTATCCTTATCATTATCTTCATGTCTCGACGCCTCACACGGTGAGGGCCCGCAGGGCGCCCGCCGAATTCAATCGCTTCGCTCATTCCGCCAGCCCATACTGCAAGTAGTGTTTAGCGGCCTTCGGCAGATTGGGTCATGCACAAGAGGCCTTGTTGGCAGGCTTGTTGGGGTCTTTTGGGAGGCCTCTCGGGGTCTTCGTGGCGGAATTCTGGGGCCTCTTGGGGAACTTTTGGGGCCTCTCGGGAGTGTCTTGGGCATCTCTGGTGGACTCTTAGTGGCCCCTTGGGGGCTTGCTGGCAGTATCGGGGCCATCTTCGGGGGAAAGAACTCCACATGGCAGTTCGGATTCCCTTATTGGGGCCCTCTTGGGGGCATCTGGAGCTCCCTTGGGGGGCCTCTTGGGCCATATTGTGGCGATCTTCGGCGATCTTCGGGCCATCCTGGGAGCTGCTTGGGCTGTCGTGGTGGATCGGAAGCACCAACGGGCGAGAACTCGGGCGTCTGTCGAAAACCTGAGGAAGAAGTTTGCCTCCTGGGGCCTTGGGTCCTTGTGAGGCTTTCTTGAGGTGTTTTTGAAGCGTGTCGGGCCATCCTTAGGTCGGGTATGTCTCCCACAGGCGAATTTTGGAAGACAGGTAAAACATCAAAACGTACACAACATTGTACAACTACCAATAGAAACCTCGTCCATAATATTTGTTGACTATTAGTGAAGATTCCTCCTGTAGAGGGGTATGCCCGACTCAAGGCCATCCAGAGATTGTCTGGGGCGTCTCTGAGTGCTCCGCGGCCGTGTCGGACTACCCTTGGGGCTCTCTCGTAGAGGTCCCTTGGGAGCGCTCCTGGGGAGCCCCTGGGGTGTGGGCCTGGAAGGCCGCACCCGGGAGGACAACCAGTTGGCCCGGGATCGCCCAGGGTACGTTTCGACCAGGGGTCCCCAGGGGCGGCCCCGCGCGCGCGAGGTAGAACTATGACAATTTGTGACCGGAGATCTCAGCACGCTTCTGGCCCGTGGTGCTGGTGAATTTCTGGTTCTCTCTTCATCCTTCATTCTCTCTCTCTCTTGTTTTTGCCTTGAGTTTACATTTTATCAAGCGCCATGAATCGAGTCTTCCTGGAAAGACGACATCAATGGGTTTGGTGGGCATGACGGTTTCCACGAGTTCCGGGGAGCGAGGAGGGGTAGGAGAAGAAGAGGCGTAACGATAGCGAGGCCGGAGTAGCGTTGGACAGCACACATCGGGGCTCAAGAGACGGGGGTCAGTACAAACGGGGGTCGGTCAAAGCGGCGGATCTCGCAGGATCCTGCAATGCCAGGGTTGCATTGACCCGGGTCAGGGTGCAGGACCCTGCAGGATTTAGTCACCCGGGTCTTGATTGACCCGGGTCAGTAGATCACCGAACGTAGTTCTCCAGCAAAGGCGTCAGCGATTTGAAAATTCCCAACCCTCCCTCCTTGGTTGGGTATTCGTTCTGAATAGAGCACTCTGGTCGCGTCCCTCCTCCTCCTCCTCCTCCCGCCTCCCGCCTCCTCTCGCTTCCTGCCCTCTCTTCGCCGTCCCTGGTGGGCTGCGATCTGCGAAACTGTCGCCGTCGCCACTTTCGAGGGCTTCTGGTGGGTCCTGCGGAGTGAGGCACCGCGCAGATCTGAGCGATACTTTGCCGTCCCTGAGGGGCTGCGATCTGCGAAACTGTCCCCACTTTGGAGGGCTGCTGGTGGGTCCTGCGGGGTGAGGCACCGCGCAGATCTGAGCGAGACCTCGCCGTCCCTGGGGGGCTGCGATCTGCGAAGCTGTCGCCACTTTCGAGGGCTGCTGGTGGGTCCTGCGGAGTGAAGCACAGCGCAGATCTGAGGTAGACCTCGCCGTCTCTGGGGGGCTGCGATCTGCGAAACTGTCGCCACTTTCGAGGGCTGCTGGTGGGTCCTGCGGAGTGAGGCGCCGCGCAGATCTGAGCGAGTCCTCGCCGTCCTTGGGGGGCTGCGATCTGCGAAATTGTCGCCACTTTCGAGGGCTGCTGGTGGGTCCTGCGGAGTTAGGCACCGCGCAGATCTGAGGTAGACCTCGCTGTCCCTTGGGGGCTGCGATCTGCGAAGCTGTCGCCACGTTCGAGGGCTGCGGGTGGGTCCTGCGGGGTGAGGCACCGCGCAGATCTGAGGTAGACCTCGCCGTCCCTGAGGGGCTGCGATCTGCGAAATTGTCGCCACTTTCGAGGGCTGCTGGTGGGTCCTGCGGAATAAGGCACCGCGCAGATCTGAGCGGGACCTCGCCGTCCTTGGGGGGCTGCGATCTGCGAAATTGTCGCCACTTTCGAGGGCTGCTGGTGGGTCCTGCGGAGTGAGGCACCGCGCAGATCTGAGGTAGACCTCGCCGTCCCTGGGGGGCTGCGATCTGCGAAATTGTCGCCACCTTCGAGGGCTGCTTGGGGGGCCAGCATTGGGGGGCTGCGATCTGCGAAATTGTCGCCACTTTCGAGGGCTGCTGGTGGGTCCTTCGGAGTGAGGCACCGCGCAGATCTGAGGTAGACCTCGCCGTCCCTGGGAACATGCGATCGGCGAAGCTGTCGCCACTTTCGAGGGCTGCTGGTGGGTCCAGCGGAGTGAGGCACCGCGCAGATCTGAGCGAGACCTCGCCGTCCCTGGGGGGCTGCGACCTGCGAAACTGTCGCCACTTTCGAGGGCTTCTGGTGGGTCCTGCGGAGTGAGGCACCGCGCAGATCTGAGCGATACTTTGCCGTCCCTGAGGGGCGGCGATCTGCGAAACTGTCCCCACTTTGGAGGGCTGCTGGTGGGTCCTGCGGGGTGAGGCGCCGCGCAGATCTGAGCGAGACCTCGCCGTCCCTGGGGGGCTGCGATCTGCGAAGCTGTCGCCACTTTCGAGGGCTGCTGGTGGGTCCAGCGGAGTGAGGCACCGCGCAGATCTGAGCGGGACCTCGCCGTCTCTGTGGGGCTGCGATCTGCGAAACTGTCGCCACTTTGGGGGGCTGCTGGTGGGTCCAGCGGAGTGAGGCACCGCGCAGATCTGAGCGGGACCTCGCCGTCCTTGGGGGGCTGCGATCTGCGAAATTGTCGCCACTTTCGAGGTCTGCTCGGGGGGGCAGCATAGCGATCTGCGGAACTGTAGCCATTTTCGAAGGCTGCTGGTGGGTCCTGCGGAGTGAAGCACAGCGCAGATCTGAGGTAGACCTCGCCGTCTCTGGGGGGCTGCGATCTGCGAAACTGTCCCCACTTTGGGGGGCTGCTGGTGGGTCCTGCGGGGTGAGGCACCACGCAGATCTGAGCGGGACCTTGCCGTCCCTGAGGGGCTGCGATCTGCGAAACTATCGCCATTTTCGAGGGCTGCTCGTGGGTCCTGCGGAGTGAGGCACCGCGGAGATCTGAGCGGGACCTCGCCGTGCCTGGGGGGCTGCGATCTGCGAAATTGTCCCCACTTTGGAGGGCTGCTGGTGGGTCCAGCGGAGTGAGGCACCGCGCAGATCTGAGGTAGACCTCGCCGTCCCTGGGGGGCTGCGATCTGCGAAACAGTCGCAACTTTCGAGGACTGCTGGCGGGTTCAGCGGAGGGAGGCACCAGGCAGATCTGAGCGAGACATCGCAATCCTTGGGGGTCTGCGAGCGTCACGAATGCCGCTCGCAGAAGTATATGCGCCCATGTCACGTCATCACCTCCGTATAACGTCTCCCAAGCTACTCATGCCCCGCATTACGCAGGGGTTGGGTACGTCGCCAGGGTAATTTTTCAGTAGCGGAGCAAAGGCCTCCCGCCAGCAAGGTCGACCACCAGCACGACCAGCTTCACGGCGACAAGCACTACTACATGGCCATCCATGAGCTCTCTCACCGGCTGGAGGGCGGTAACAGGAGAGGGTGGGCGGTAGCTGTCAGGCTGGGGCAAATGTGGTCCCAAGGCCCCTGTACTGAGTAGCCTGGCTTTGATTTCAGCCTGGCGCTCTAATGAAGGGCGCTAGCAAGTCAACAGCCCTGGGCCTCTCCTCCGCCCTGCGTCGGTCGTCTCGTGCGCCCGGCGACGTGTGGCGCAGTGGGGTACCCACTGAGGCAACGGACGATCTGGTCGATTGCGGGGGTGTGGCGCAACGTACGCCGCACTCTACGACTTAATAGTGCACCAACTGAGGCAACGGACGATCTCTCTCTCTCTCTCTCAAATTCGACGTTCCTACAACAATTACAACACAGCGAAACATCACAACTGGAGCCCTGGACCTTGTCTTTCTACGGCTTTTTCCCAGCTGGAGCCCGACACAGGGCAACATCGTCCGTTTTGAAAAGATGCAGCGCCAGCATCTCAGGGTTGGTGGAACGCGGGTTGTCTGGTGCACCGTATGTGTGCGCAGTCATGCCGCAAACCATGGCACACCCGCTGAGGCAACTGACGATTTGGTGGCTCGCAGGGTGTCGAGCGAAACCAATGGCACAGCCTTCCTGTTACAAAACACGGTAGACAGGGCGGGTTGCATCCATTGAGGTGACGCACAATTTGGTAGTTCGCAGGGTGTGATGCATAGCCTATGGTGCAATGCATAATTGACAGGGTAGGGTACACCCGCTGAGGCAACAGCCGATCTGGTGGGTCGTGTGGTATCTGGCGCAACCTGTGACGCAACCTGGGGCACGCCCGTTGAGGCAACGGCCGATTCGGCTTCCCGCGGGTTGTTTGGCGCAACCTGCGGCGCACCCTGTGGCGCAACCTCTAGCACACCCACTAGGGCACTGGACGCTTTGGCTGCCCACGGGGTGTCTGGCGCAACACATGACACAACATGTGGCGGACGATTTTCAGAGTCTCTCGGCTGGATGAAATCCGCCCGTTGTGCCAACGAGTTTCGGCAATTCGTCTGTGACCGCTGTATGTGGTCACGTCTTTGCAGTTGTCCAGGGACTTTCGGTGACCTTTCCGTGACAGCTGCTTGTGCGAATTCTTGCACATGTAACAGGAGCCGGCCAGCACATTCGCCAAGGAGGAGATGACAAGTGGGGTGAGGATTTGTCTATGCAAGTGGCCATGAGTTAAGGCTTTCCAGGGTGTTGAAGGGCGAGGAGGGAGCGCGGAGAGGGGTGGCGAATGAGTCGGCATGAGCAGCGAGGAGCGAGCAGGTGGGATGTGTGCAAGAGAAAGGCGGTAAGGTAGGAGGGAAGACGAGTTGGAGGAGAAGGAAACACAGTTGCTGATCGATCCAGCTGTGTTCACATCTTGCGCGAACAAGTCCATCTCGAGCCAATTCTCCTCCGCCCGCTTGGTATCCTGCTCGGAATCGCGAGTGCGGCAGTGGACAAGTAGGAACACGGGCTGAGAAGAGAGGGGCGAGGCCGCGCTCGATCCTGCTGCTCCTCCTCCTCCTCCTCCTCCTCCTCCTCCTCCTCCTCCTCCTCCTCTTGCTCTTCCCCTCCTCCTCCTCGTCCTTCTTCTTTTGCTCCTCCCTCCTACCCCGTCCTCCTCCTCCTCCTCCTCCTCCTCCTCCTCCTCCTCCTCCTTCGCTTCCTTGTCCCTCCTCCGGCGGTGAAAGAACCCATGGACCCAATTGGGCGATGAAGTGAAACGCTGTGCAATGCGCCCGTGGCTGTGCCACGGGGCTTTATTGGGGGATACTGGTGTCCTCTTGGAGCTCTTTTGGGGCATCTTGGGGCCCTCTTGGGGCTCTTTGGGGGGTCGTGGGGTCCCTTGGGGCTCTTTTGGGGCGCCTTGGAGCCCCAATGTGGCTCTCTTGGGGCCCTCTTGAGGCCCTCTTGGGGCTCTCTTGAGGCCCCTTGGGAGCTATAGAGCGCCTCCTGGGCCCGTCTTGGAGACCATTAGAGCAAAGGAGGGGGGGGGTCCTCGATTTGCCCCCCCCCCTCCGGGGCCATCGAAATAGCGTCTCGGGGCGCTCTAGGGGCCCTCTTGGGGCGATCTTGGGCGCTCTTGGGGCAGTCTTGGGGGCCGCTTGGGCCCTTCTTGGAGCTCTCGGGGGCCGTCTTAGGGCCATCCTGGGGCTTCAAAAGCGTACCGGAAGCGAAAACAGCGAGAATGCGCACATCTTTTTTTCCGTCGGTTTTTGATTCACTCACACATATATATATATACAAACATATACATGCATACATAGAGACATACACAACAAAACAACTATTTTTGTTTTTTTGGGGAGGTCTTGAGGGGTCGCCAAACTCTAAAGCGAGCTGAGGGACGTAACGAGTGGAAGCGAGCGTGCGCCCGCGGCCGCGTCGGCTCAAAGCGGCGGGCCGCCCAAATATGACTGTGCCCCACTGCGAGGCACACAATCGCTATCGAGACCAAAAGGGTCTTCCTACTGCTTGAGATGGCATCTCCTCTCATGTTTGGACTATCGTAGCTACGGTATAACAGAGCGGGCGCATGGCTTCGCCTGACGCCAAGTTGCTGGCTGGGCTTCCAGCCCGCCTGAGGCGAAGTCCCAACCGACTACATCCAACTTCGACCTGCGAGGCCATTGGATTGGGGTTACCATCCTTGGGCTTACATGGGTCGCTATTGGGTGCGCGGTAGGACATATGCGTGGCGGAGACGACACAAGAACGACAGACCCCCATTGGGGCCCCGCCGGTCAAGTACCTTTTCGCGAGTTTGTCCGCGAAGTACACGCCTGGATCAATGTGACCACAGGCAATATGACGCCCTCCCAGCAGGCTGCAGCTTTGCAGCGAGGTTTGGGAGGTCTCGCACGGACCATAGCCACGAGAGTCCCCCCAGCAGTTATTAATTTTGGCGTCACTATAGGCGGTCGCCACACCGACAGCGCCACCTACATTAGGTTCCTCTGAAGCACGATGTTCGAGGATCTAGAAGAGGAGCGCCAACTCAACTCCTGGTGCGGCTCTTATTGGCTTCCGAGTCCATGCGGGTGAGCGTATCGACCAGGCGTTAGCACGGTTTGAGATAACCCGCTACGAAGCTGAAACCGCCGGCTTCAACATCCCCAACTTCCAAATCCGAGCAGTAATTCTATTCAGAGTTCTTGGAGTGGGGACAACGCGTGCACGACAACTCCTGCAGCCTCTGAACCACCACATGCCGAGAGACCAACAACAATTTGACGCTCTGCTTGAACGTATGAGGTCATATGCTCACATAGTTGAGAGGACCCCCGGCAATATTGGTGGTATCTTTAGCCACGGTCACCGAACCGAGACCTTCCACGTGGAGGCCAACGCAGGGCAACCTGCCAACAACGCCCGGAACGATGATCCACAGTCAACTGAGACCACTACACTGCTGGCTCAAAATGGTGGAACGGCCTCGGGGTCGCAAGACTCCTGGGCCAGACCTAGGGGACCGCCTGACGCGGTTTCCCCTATGCAAGCCATGACCTTAATGGGCTCAGCGGGGCAACCCGCCGAGTCCGACTTCGACTCCGGTGCCGATGCGGATGCGTCTTCCGATGACGTAGCTACCGCTCTGGATTATTCTAAGATGCCTAGATACCTCACTGAAGAGCAACGAGCTCAATGGTTATTTTTGGCCCACCACAAACACAGGCGTCGTTGGCTGAGATTCATGAAGAAGCCAGTCCGAAAGGTAAGACGTATTGCACGACGACCACCTAAAGGAAAAGGCAAGGGTCGGAGCAAAGGCAAAGGTAAGCGTCGGCGATTGTATGGTAGAGGTGTACTAGCATTCCTAGCGTCTCTGACTGAACCTCAGTAGGGAGACATGTTTTTAGGTACTGGCAGAAACCGCAGGCATACATCAGGCAAAGGTAAGAGACGGGGAGGAAACCCAAAGGATGCCAACGGTAAAACTATGGAGTGCGACAGATGCCACAGTACGCAACATTTCGACGCGAATGCCCCCAAGGTGATGGAAGAGGCAGGGGTCCGTCAATACATTTGGTTCAAACGGACTCCGACGCACAGTCTGTTGATTGGGAGTCGCTTTTAGCCGACGTTGCCGACGGCTCAGCCACAATTGTTCATTGCATGGCTGCCAGGTATCCAAGTGCCAGCATGACCCTCGAGAATTGCACCGACGAGCTGTTCGGGGAGGTGTTCACTGGCTACAATGATATCGACTTGGCAGGATGGCTGGGCATACGCATCGCGGGGCAACCTCCAGATATCGAGTTTGCCGAGAGCTTCCGCGTGCTCATCGAAGGAGACTGTGGCGTGGCGGGGGCACCCGCGGACTCAGAATCCTTTGTTCCTGCGACAGATGTGGAAACACATGCGATGCTCTATCCTGGGGTGATTGGAAATCCGACAGACATGGCATTAACCGACGATGGTCATCTGCGGGGAAACCCGCGCGACGCTGGTGATCTACCTGAGCGCATTCAATCTGAGCTTGGTCATAGGGGAGAATTTCTGTGCACTTTCGTTGCGTCAGATCGACCTGCCAGCCGCCAGGAGCGATTGCTAAGTCGCCATGCCTGGGGGGGGGGGGGGAAAATTATCGCGACGATGGCGAGGACGACAAACGAGGAGACAATGACCGCATGATGCGTGGCGGTCGAGCTCCCAGCTACTCACCAGATCGCACGCGAGCCCGCTCTAGCGGTGCTCATTCGAGCGGTATTCAGCGTCCTTATCCTCCTGGCGCGGAAACCCCAAGGGCCCCGCCGCGGCAGGCGACTAGACCACATGCCCCCCCAAGGAAGGATCGTTCGCGGGCAGACCCGCCTCGAGATGGCCAACCGCGAGGATTCAGAAGGTGACGTACAGCGTTTGGAAGGCTAGACTGCAGCTCGATTGGCTCGTAAATGCATGCCCGCAGGCCAGATGCAATATTGGTTGGATCAGGGTTGGCGTGAGCATCGAATCCGGCGCTGGCATGCTCTTCGCAAGGTCAAACGAGATGAGGCAGGCAATATCACGCGCCCAAAGGCGGGACCTGCCAACTCACAATATAAGATGGTCACGCGCACTGTCAAAAGGGCCATCATCGAGGAGCGAAAGCTCTACAGAGGCGTTGGTTGCACATGCCCCAATTATGCCGACCACAGGCCCGGCTGCCCCATGAGACGCCCATCAACTCGCCCGAATTTTAAAAAGGAGACCGTGGGTTTGGTCTCATGGAGATGGTCGGGGTCGCTGCGCTGATCCCGATGCTGCGTCATATCGCGAGCAGCTGACGGAGAAAGGTTACGCCCGCGCCACCGCTGACTAAATAGTTCATCCAAACCTCTTTTGGAAGAATTTGATACCTACTCACAATTTGGCGCAGATCAATCGCGAGTGGCACGCGGGGGAACTTGCTGATCACAAATCAGAAGAAGAAGGCCAACAATAAGCTGGTGAAGATGAAGATGATGAGATGGCTGAAGGAGTTGACCCTACGGACGCGGCCCCTGAACGTTACGAGTCCAGCACTTCGGGTATCACGGGCGTTGCGTGTCAGACGGATACCTGGATCGACCCCCATTGCGTTGTCACAGAAAATATGGATCTGTCTCCTGGGAGGCGGATTGCTTACCGTGCTCAGACTATTGGCCGGATAAAGACAAGCATGGTCGAAAGACGAAACGCCAATACCTACCTGGTTACAGGTGAGCACAATATCCCCATTCAGAATGCGGCCCTCAGGGCGCCAGATAATGTCAGTTGGAAACTGACCACGGCCCCATGCGTTATGTGCAAGGGGCGCCGGCAGGGGCCACGGCAAAGGCAACTCCTGAGCCAAAGCCGGAGGCGGTCGATCTTCCTCCATCTTCTGATTCACCAAGCCCATCTTGGCCCTGATCAGCTTACGCCCGAGAAAAAGAAGAGGGAGAGCCCAGATGATCCCAACCCTGGGGGCAGCAAGCAGCAGCGATATGCGGGGCAACCTGCTGATCGACAGCGGTCCAGAGGACCAGCAGTGGCTGCCGCAGCAGCTGCATTTCAGGGCACCAGGACGCCTACTCCAAAGGAGCCTGTGGCACGTCGCGGCCCTGCGCCAGGTCGGACGCACGGGGCAGGATGGGCGCCCGCGCTGGAAGGACGGGCCAGGGAGTCTTCCTTTACGAAGCGCGGTATTGAAAAGCTACTGGCCACCACGCCGAAGGCGCCGGGAACGGTGCCCGGAGATAAGACAGCCGAGTCCTACAACATCAAGGAAAAGGGGCGCCATGACTTCGATATCAGTACCCCGCCAGGAACTCCACGGACGCCCGGGGGATCTGCTGGCGTTGCCATATCGGCTGCGAGTGCCGCAGCGCCTGCGGCATCAATTGCAGCCCCACGTTCCGCGGGGCGACCGGCTCAGAGCTCCGCGGGGCAACCTGCTCAGAGTTTAGCGGGGCAACCTGCCCCCGCGTTGGAGGTGCCAAGGGAGTGCCGAGAGTTCTGGGAAAGGATGCGCACGTCCAATCGTACGAAGATCAACCCAGCGTATCATCCTCGGACTGACGACGGGTCTGATCGATTCTATAGGCTTACGCCACATCCGCCGACCCCTCATCTTGGCGGTCTTGCCGGCTCGCTTGAATCGGGCTGGGGAGTCGTGTAGGGGTCCATAATGACCTCTCTTGGGGCCATGTGGACTCCGCTTGGGGTCATCTCGAGGCCCTGGGATCTCTTGGGGGGCTTCTCGCGGGACTCCTGGAGGCAGTTTCGAAGCCTCTTGGGGGCCGTTTTGAGGCCGTTTTGTAGCCTCTTGGGGGCCTCTTGGGGCCTCTTGTGGGCGTCTTGGGGGCCTCTTGGGGCCTCGTGGGGCCTTCTGGGGCCGTCTTGGGGCGGAAGGCTCGAATTGTCGGTTCGGGCTCCCCCTTTTGGGCACCTTTTGGGGTCTTCGGATTGACGACGGGTCTGATCGATATATGGTGGTGCAATGCAACATCGTAGACGCTGCTGTTCATCATGGCCCAGAGTCACACACGCGCCAAGTAGTGCGCAACATTCTGCGGAAACGCCCAGTGCTCACGTTTGACTCTGAAAGTGAATAGCTGGAAACATCTTCATATCAGAAGACATTAACAAGCCGAAGTCCAGGTGCCAAGATCAGCGCCAGGTTTCAAAGTGGCTCGCGACGGCCCTCCGTCACAAACCTTTTCATAGAGGTCAATTGTCGGACGGATTCTGTCGGGGGGTACCATCATGTGACGAGCTCGACGGATGGGCAGAATTATCACAGTTGCATCGCAACTGGCCTGCTGAAGGATATGAGGGCTACCGCCGCAAGCACCTGGAGAGGGTGCGCTACAAGCTCAAGAACCAACCTTGGGCGTATCAGGCTTATGCTGTGTTGGAACTTATTGGCGTGGTTGATGCGTCTGGAATGACAAAGAAAAGGCTGAGCATCAAGAGGTTTAAAAACTCCTCCGGGAAGCACGACGCGCACTTCATCCGTCTAAGTAACGGACGCAGCAGCCTTGGTATACTGTGCCCCGAATCGTTTTATTTTTTATGTATATATATATATACATATATATATGAGAAGTACGGGCCTTTCTGCTCCTGGGGCACCTTGTTATTTCACCCGTGGAACTCAATGGGAAAATATACCGAGCATACTTAGCATTGGATTACCATGCCGCTCCGACGACACCAGTGAGAAGAGGGGCAGACAGTTCGTACGCGGCTGCCCATACCTTCCTGATGACAATCGGATTCGATCCGACCTGCGCGGTGATCCCGAAGTATTGGTCATGGTTATCATGAAGAACCTGTTTCGGGACAACATTCCGATTTGGCGCTCAGCGAATGATATCAACATTACAGCAGGCCGCAACGGCAGGATCCCTCCGACCCACATCGTACAGTTGATCGGGATTTTGCCCAACCACAGCAGTCAGTACATTTGCGCGGGACAGATATGGGTCAATCCCTTCTATTGCGGGACAGTACTTAGCCGTATCCGAGTGGTAATATTGAAAGTATGTACGAGATCCGTAACGACGCATCATTTTTGAAGGATTGGTTCATCCCAAAGACCCCATGCAATTTGAAGTGTCCCGATCCGCCCCGAATTCAGGAGGTCGCGTTCTCAACCGTGCTCATGATACAGAACGCGTATCAAAGGGGGCCCCCGCAGGGGGATCTGATGGATCATGAGTACAGGCTCAGAACGCCGATGTGACAGGCATTATTTCAAGTGGTATCACGCCCTCCAACACTCTGTGCGTCAACGGTCCGTGGCGTGCTCATGTAAAACAATTGCCAGTACCTGCAGGGCAACCTGCTTCATTTGCTCCAGTGAGCAGAACTACTACACCATTTGGTACTCCACAGAGTGCTGGGAGCACTAACATCCTGCAGGCGAGGCTCCAAAGCATCCCGATGGATCCGCAGCTCTATCAGGCTTTAAAGGCGACGTCGCCATTTGCATCGCCGCATCCACATGCGGGGCAACCTGCTTTTCCTAACCAATATGCCGCACACAGAACCGAGAGTTTAGTTGGTCAGCAAGTGTGGATGTACCGGCAGATGCGGGAAGCCGCTCGGAGTATGCGTAGGGGCGGCATTGACCTCCCTGGTGCCAACTGGACGCCGCCTTGGAAGTATGTTCCGGATCCAAATCCATCGCCGGAGCACCCCAATCGGTTTGGATATATGCCAGTTTTTTCAGTCATCCGACTTGCGATCCAATGTCTGCTGATCACCCAACAGCAGCACCAATGGATCACCCAGGAAGGTGGTGCTCCCCGAGTGGGAACACAGCCCGAGAGCCCATATGTTCGGGCGACGGCCGACGTTTTCTACCGGTCGCAGCTGACGCGCGGCTCAGGTTATGCATCAGGTGTGCCAATCCAGATACCTCACTATGGATATCTGGCGGCCCCCATGGATCAAGATGTGCAGCAACAGGCCCCAGGACTAGTACTGCCGCCGACCATGGGAGGGCTGCGCCCTGAGATCCTAGCCATGCATGGGGCGCAGCAGGCCAACCTGGCGACGCAGTCTGCCCGCCAACGCCGAAATCAGGAGCGTCAGGCCAATGGGATGCTGAGCCGCGCGGGGCAACCTGCTAATCCTAATGCGTCAGGGGCGCCTGCGAGCAGTCCAGCCACACCTGCATCAATGCCGTTACCGACGGAATTGCCGATTCGGTACGAGGCTGGTGAGTCCACCCTGGAGCGTCAGACGCGTATCTGGCCATCGGCAACACCGCCCATCATCAGTGCCGGCAACTTCAACAAGTGTGCCATATGCCTGGACCGTTTCATGAACCATGACAAGGTCTGGCGACCCAAGTGCGGCCACATATTCCACGCACAATGCTGGAATCGAGTGGCACATGATCACGTGGATAGACATTTGGCTGGGAACGTGGAAGGTTCCGCGAGTGAGGCCCCCTGCGCTATCTGCAGGGGTGTTGGCCTTATTACTGCCGGGTTCCTTTACGCCCTTGCCGGAGATCAGGGGGCACTTAATCGTCATGAAGATATACTCCGAGGGGCGCGCGAGCTCAGGGACCTCCGTGAAGAGCTCAACCGCGCCACGGCGATGATGGCGGGCGCCGCGGCAGTCTCGATGGCGACGCCAGCGGGGCAACCTGCATCATCAGCCAACGCGGGGCTAGTAACGGAGGCAACCGCACTTGCGGGACACCACTGGCGGCAGAGATGGATAACAACGCAGGGGCGCCTGCTAGATCAGCGCCACCTTCGGTGCCAGTGAGCGATACGTGGTAGAGGCGTGTGGAAAGGGTTACCGGCAGGGGCGCTCAGTGGGTTCGATCTCCACGTCCATACATGCCATATGGGCGAGACCTCCGCCCACGCAGTCAGCGCAGGACGGGGGGCCCTGTAAGCGTGCGTAGTGGCAATAGTGGGATATCCGAACGCGATATACTGCATTTTGTATTTCTAGGAAACACGGATGGTCAGATGGGCGCGCGCGCGGGTGAGGACACGTTCCTGAACTTGCCCACCGCCTCCGCATCGCACCCATATGCGCTAGGCGAATATCCCGCAGCCTGGACCTTTGACGGGGATTCTATTACGGAAGAAGAGGCTCGTGGATACACGAATGTCTTCACATCTCTGACACGAAACGATTGGGTGTTGGAGCAGAGGCGCCGCAAAGGCATGCATGGCAAGACAGTGTCTGAAGCGCCTGGACTGTTTGGTGAACGCCACGAACTAGCCTTGGCAGCTAACAGTGGAACTATGATCAGTGGTATGTTGACTATTCGTCTGGATATTGGCAGTCATATTGATATCACTGGTTTGAAGACGGCACAGATCTTTGAACTGGTATCTCGCTCCCACGGACACGCCATCAATAGGCTGAACTTGACGAGGAGGCTCTACGTGTCAGGAGTGGGACATGGCGCCGCCATGTGTGATAAATCCCTGCACTGCAAGATTGCACGCGAAGAAAGGGGAGATCCGGCGGGGGCACCTGCTGTTCCGAGATTTGATGCGCACTCAGCAGATGTAGCTGAGGGTTCTGGGGAGAGCCTCACTGCTATCCTGGGTCTGAGGAGCATGTCAAACATGGGGGCTATCCTGATCCTGGAGCAGGGGCGCGAGAAGATGATCATCCCTGGCGCGGAGATGCACACGTTCCTACTTGGAAAGGGTGCCAGAGTACTCGATCTGATGAAGACACCCCCTGGACATCTGGCACCCGAGGCTGACGAGTACGGGGCAGCTACTGAGAATCAAGGGCCGATGTCGTTTAGTATTACGGCCAACCCTCAGTGCGAAGATGATCCATTGCTCGTCAAGGAGGCATCTGATCCAGAGCCAATTGCAGGGGCGCCTGCTGTGGGCGATTCCCACGCCTATATGATGTCGCAAGATGCGAAGGGCATCAGTTTCGCCATCGACCAGGAGACGGTCGCTTGCGCGATCCAGTGTTTGACGAACGACGCCCTGAAGACATGGCATCGCAGGAATATGTCTTTGGGACTAACCGTACCTCGGCCAACATGGACTTCGCCGTGCGCAACTTGCAGGCGAAGATATATCAGGCCATATGCGAGGAGGGCACGAAGTGGGCGCCACCCGACGCACAGGCAGGGACGCCTGCGGCAAGGGGATGATGCCGCTGAGAAGTTTAATATTTTTACTTCGAGCAGCGTTTCTGCAGCGCAGCATGGTACAGGTATTTTGACGCCCCCATCGCCAGACGAGTGACGGGGGCAGGCGCGTGCCACGGCCACTCGCGCTTGCTCAGACAGGCCGAACACTCAGGTGCTGTCAGCAAACGCGGGGAAACCTGCACTCTTTCCCCAGGCACCGGCTGTGCGTGCCAGGGGCCGTCGCAAGCCCGGCTGCGCGGCTGCCGCCGCCAGCAGTGGGCCGGGCTGTGTGGCCGCTGCATAAAAAGAAGGATTGCCGCATCATTATCATTCTTGTGCAGTTGTTATTGAAGATATACGGACAGCTTGCGCTGAACTCCGAGCCCGTGGATACATGCGTAACCGTATTACACACGCAGAGGTAATGACCTCTACTGGTACACAGTATTTGGGTGCATTACTCTTGGGTGATTACCAACTGTTGTGGGTGGCAACACCTGCTGATTGTCATGTGAGGCTGCCTGGTAAGAGGGCAGGGCCACACTGCCAGTGCATCCAAAATTTGATGTCCAAAGCTCGGGCTCTACGCATGGCCATTGTACTTGTGCGACCACCCGGATACTTGTGGAAACAAGGTCCCATGCGAGAAGCTGTTCGCGATCTTGATTTACAAGTCATGCGTATGCGTTTCTGCCACTTCGGCCTCAAGTACGACCGCGCTAACACGTTGCCCAGCGGATCATATCTGCAAGTGGCGACTACTTGCACGCGCATCCCGACTAACCTATGGCGATGCGCACGCAACATAGCAGGGGAACCTAAAGGACCCACTGAACATATTCTATACTCGTACGGACAAGGTGCTCAGAAGGCCGAGTGGCGCAACAAGACTCTAGCGATCTTAACCGCAAGGTTAACATACCAGATGGAATTTCATAAAACGCAAAGAAATCATACAAGTGCTGTACATCCCAGTATCCATACTCGAGTTGATAAAGGAGCTCGAACTTACGTTCAGTCTCCTAAGAATGGCCCTGGGTGGGACCATGTTGTTAGACGGGTGACGATGAACCTGGACGACAACACGATTATCCAATATATCAAGATCCAGGACCAGCCAACTGGGTACACTTACAACGCACAATTACCAAATGGTGTTACCATCATCCGTACCCGACTGTACTGGGAGCAGCTGGAACCGACTCTCTTGGGATATTCCAGCTCACGTCCACGCTCAAGGCGACTGGCCATCATCGATGGCGATCGTCTCCCTCCCCCTTCGATTGAGCGCGGCCTCGTGTTACCTTCTATTTCCCAGTTTCCGACACTTAGCTCACCTGAGACAGAAGGACAGACAGCGCTACCAACCGAGGCCAGAATTATACAAACAGGAAAACAGAAAGCTGACAATTAATCTGGCATCAGGCCACGCAAGGTACCCAAAATAGTCGAAGAAGGCAGCGACGACTGTGGAGACGACCTGAAAGGACTCGGATGTAGCACGTACTACACCGACGTACCCCTTGACTCCGACACGGATAGTGACGATGAAGGGGGCGGGCCATCATCGCACTACCTGCGGGGCAACCTGCTGCATCCTACGCAGACGTATTCTCCACAATCCCCACCTTGTGTTACGGGCGACACAACAAGGTAGATATGTTAGAATTGTGTGGAGGAAGCTGAGGCATCTCCCAACTGGCATTCAGCCGGGGTCAGTCTTCAGGGGAAAACTTCAGCACCTTTGTTGACCTTGGCAACGAGGATGTCCATCATGTAGTGATGCACTATCTAGGTGTTTGTTTCGTCAAGGTTGCCAACTTGTCTACCTCCCTACTTCAATTCAAAGGTTAACTACGACACGTTGCACGAACATCAGAACGAAGATTTGCCACATATCAACATCTGTGGGAAGGTGGCTGTACGTCAAAATCAGCGTCGACGGTTCTACTTACGAGAACAACCAGTGGGGACTCGGGTGGATCAGATACCACCGTGGACTACGTTGGCCAACAGCAAGGGCATTTTCAAGGTGAGCATGGCTCAATGCACTACTGGCCTACGTGACTCCCATGGGGTACTGATGCGAAAGCCAACCGAGGTCATGGCCAACCATCGTCTTTTACTCGCCCCTTTTTAAACGAAGGCGATGTACTGGCCATCATCAACACGCGTCGGTACGTACCAAGGAACTGTCCATGGCAGCGCACTGTACTTCAAAGATGCAGTCACTCTTCGTCGAGGCTGTTCAAGTCGCGCACGATCTCTCCCAGGTAGCTCGTGATCCTTTCCATGGCGACCCGTATTCGTCCACCGTGCTGGTCACTCACGCAAGGGAATGTGATTTTGATCGCCCGAGTCTCCCTCGACAACCTGATGGCTCGATTGCGAGACTACCATCGGGAGTGCTCGGGCGCCCTGCATTCGCGGACAACGTTAATGTGCATTAAAATTCTTATGATAGAGATCCGAGACACTGCAGGTGGTACGATAAGGACGGTTACCATTGGGAATGTCCGAGCTGTAAGAAGAACTATGGGAATACCAAGCCTGGACACGTACTAACACCTGGCAAATGCAAGTTTGCCAAGCCTTCGAAATTGCCCGACAATCATGGACAGATGCCGCCAGTTCCTGCCGAGCTGGCAGCAGGACTTGCACCGCCAGAACCTGCTGAGATAGCAGCGCCACCGCCCGAGGCGCCAGCCGCATCACCACTTACGCGGCTGAGAGCACCGAGACACCGCTCCAGAGCTGGATTTACAGCGGTCGCAAGCAGCCACGACATTATTGTAGGAAGACGTGCTGCTGAACCCGCTGCAGGGCAACCTGCCTCGAGCGGAGCTGGTAGTTCGGATGGCCATCTCGTACTACCACAGGTTAGAGTCAGACGTGGTCAACAGCAAGGTGGAGATGCACCTTCACCACCACTGGCGGGGAACCCTGCTGCGCGACCACGACTGCCAGCCTGGTCACGGCTCGATGTACACACCAGTCTACAAAACTTACGAAGCCTTGACCCCAGCGTGATAACACGCGAGTTGCGAAAGCTACACCTGCGTTGGTTCCATGCCAAGGAGCCTAAGATGAGACTCATCTCAAGCAAGATAGGTCTGGACAGTGTCAGACTCAAACTAATCAAAGGTGTCTGCGACACATGCCGAGAATGCAGAGCTTGGAACAAGCCTGGGCACACTGGTATGCCTCTACTGCATTACCTGGAAAATATTAGAAGGAAGTGGATTGTGATCTGGCGTTCTACAAACAAGAACACACTATCTTCCATACTATCGATCGCTGTATTCGGTATGCTACTGGGGTTGAGCTTACAGGCGATACTATGACCAATATCTTGGATGCATATCATCAGTGCTGGATGCAGTTTGGGACGGCAAAGGTATTCTACTTTCATGGAGAGGGTGCCCTTAATAACGACACTGCGAAAGCAGTCCTCAATGCAAGAGGCACTGAACTTAGGATACGTGCGCGTGGACAGCACGCTACAACGATCGAGGCCAGAAATGGCATCTTGCGCCATTTACTTCGCGTCATGGAGGCTGAACTCAATATGTTAGATATACCTTTAGTGTTCACCCGACTACTGCATGAAGCCCTGTTCGCCGTCAGTGCGTTCACTTTCTATAGCGAGATGTCTCGATATAGCGTTCTATGTGGACGGCAACCAGCAATGCTCCCTGACCTACCTGTCTTGGACCACTCTCGTGAACAGACCTTACGCAGGGTATGTATTGAAGCTATCGCACAGGCCGTGTCAGTAGCTAAGACCAGTCGTGCCTTACGCACGAGAACGACCATTACTGGTCAGCACGATTGCGATGAAGGCAATTTGGTCGATTATCATCGCCCCACGACCACGATGGATGACGGGGGAGGCTGGAATGGGCCGTTCCCAGTTGTAAAGAATGATCCCGAACGGGGTCAGGTCATCATCCGAGTGGGCAATCGAGATGTTCAAGTACAGCACGGCGGTGCAAGGCGTTCATTATAGATTGCAGCACTAATAGCCCGAGAGATTGGCTCCGACAGCGCTGCGCTACGCACAGTGTTAATATTCGTAGCCAGCTTATCAGCGGGGATACCTGCTTTGACATTTGGCTATGTGCAGATCAAGAAAGGGGCGCTTCAGATGACGACCGCAAGCCGTCGACCTCCTAAGGTGCACTTGGCTCTACAGTACCTTATCATAAACTTCTCTCGTATTGAGAATGTAGTTTCAGTCAGGCGAGCCAAGAGTATTCATAAGCTGCCTCCGGTCACTTATGCCGACAGCTGCGCATTGGCCCGCTACGACAACGACGTGAATCCAGGATTTCACTATTATGACAGTGCCTGAAGTCCACTAAACCTCAAGTAGGTTTTGATCAGGACATGTCAGAATCTGAGGAATTGGCAGATACACCGACACCTGAAGGAAGAGAAGCCTCAGAAGCCGAACCATCACATGACGATGGGCGGCTCTCTACGATTTACAAGAAATCAGAGGCTGACCTTGAGTCCCACGGTATGGAGGTGTGGCATGCAGGACTACAAGAGGAAAGGGGACTGTTGGAGGCAACTCCACCAGATGACCTCTTCGCCATACCTGCACAGATGGTTCCAGATCAATGTGTGCTGATCACCGTAGCTGATGAACAGCGGGGACACCTGCCGAAGTGGGGGCGCACTCGCGACTCCGATGCCGAGGAGACGCACTACGTCCCAATGTGCACCATGGTCGAAGACGACAACTATGAACCGGACTCAGACGAAAATGGTCGATATGTCGAACTATGCTTTACGACAATGTCGAAGGTAGTCTTGTCCAGGCAGCAACATATGATACTATGTGCCGACCGGGTGACCACGATGCGAGTATACGTAGCGGCCGCTACAAAGCGAGCTGTGGCCGTCAAGGAAGACGACCTCCTCGCTAAATCTGACGTCCAGGCGAGTCCCGATAAAGTATCGAAGGCCCTCTGCACTGAACTCAAGGCATGGTTCGATAGCAAATGCTTGAGGATGCAAGATATAGCCAGAGCGTCGAACATCATGACTTCGTCATGCGTGTACACATGGAAGTTCGTGAAGAACGAGGAGGGCGAGATGGAACGTACCATCCGACTAGGCTTGGTTCTCTGAGACTTCATCGACCTTGAAGCCCTCGACGTAGAAACATTTTCGGTGACGGCGAGACGGTCGAGCCAGAGGTTACTCGCTAGCATTGCAGCGTGCAAGAAGCAATGGGTCAAAATGGCCTTCCTGAAAGGATTGACCTATCAGGAACTTGCTGAGGCTGCCGGTGAAAAGGAACGTGTGGCGTGTTTTACATTGCCGCCTGGATCGGCCACAGTGCTCCGAACTCTCCCAGGATTCGAGCATTATGACGAGTTAAAGCACAGCCTACAGTGCTTGAGCCAGGCACAGGCACCAAAGACGCCCCACGGGCTTTCTCACTTAAGCTCAGGAGGACCACCATAGGATTTGGTCTCCGACCCACGTCATACGACGAGGAGTTCGAGACGAGCAACAACTTGCTCACGGCCAAGCATGTTGATGACATCAGTATGGCGGGTACTGAGGACACCCCTGACAAGGATGTCTAATGCGTTGAAGATGCTCTTGTTTAGTGTAAACCCAACAAGCACACATGTACCAGCGGTGCTGTGAGATGCACCAAGGACGAGGGCGGTGATGTCACTTTGGATCAAGATGAATACATCAAACAGGTCCGTCCTACACAACGTTCCGAATTGATTGGCGCCGACGCTGACGCCCAGGCAACCAAGATGGTTGCAGACATATTCGTCAGCCTCAGGGGTGCGCTGGCATATGCATTAACCACCCAGGCGTGGTTGATGGTGCACGTTATATCTCAACAGCGTGTCCAAGAATCGACCAACATTCAAGTGCGACGACTGAGCGCAATCGCCAGGAAGTTACAGGCCTGCCAGCAGAAGATAGTCTACCAGGCGATGAATCCTACGGGCGAGGTCGACCTGCATAGCGACTCAGGATATCGACGCCTGAGTGGAGACGCCGATGGCGACGTCAAAGGTTATGGTATTCGCGGGGCAAACCTGCAACGACGTGGGATCCCGTCATCCGGTAAGCCTTTCGTTCAATTGATCGAAGCGCACTGCAAGTCTCACCGCTGGCAGGTCCGCTCGAGCTATTCAGCAGAGACACTAACAGCAACCCATAACTCGGAGGACTGTCATCCCACGATTGTGACTCTGCGCGAGCTCCACGCAGGGCCGCTCACGCCCACTCAGTTGAAAGATATACTGGACTTGGGTGGCCTGAGCATCACCATCGAGGCTGAGTATGTCTTTAAGTCCTTGTCGAGCAAAGACTGTGCCCTTTTAGGACATACCAGTTGGATACGGCAGATGATGGAGCGTGGAATCGCGCATAGCATCCACTGTTGTGACACCCGCGATATGATTGCGGATGGCCACACCAAGGGGAGCATCGACAGATAAATGCTCCTACAAGTCATGGGAGGTATACAGACCTTCGAACATGACCTGCAGAGACATACTCCATATGGGCCGGCCAGACATCAAGTTCTGACGCCGCCTGATGAGTGCGTCACGTACATGCGAGGCAAGTTGCGAGCCTGTCTACCTTTCTTTAGGCCCGCTTCCTTTTCTGTCCTTGTGTATGTTAGCTGCTATGCCTGCTGTATAGGGACGACGGGCTCACGCTTCGTCTCCCTCCCCCCCCGACTCTAAAGCGAGCCGAGGGGCGTAAAGAGTGGAAGCGAGCGTGCGCCCGCGGCCGCGTCGGCTCAAAGCGGCCGGCCGCCCAAATATGACTGTGCCTCGCTGCGAGGCACGCAACCGCTATCGAGACAAAACGGATCTTCCTACTGCTTGAGATGGCATTTCCTCTCATACTGGGACGATCGTTGCTACGGTATAGCAGAGCGGGAGCTTGGCTTCGCCTGAGGCGAAGCTGCTGGCTGGGCCTTCCAGCCCCTTCAAACTGCCAAGAGCACTTGGCTCCGTCTTGTGGCCTTTTTGGGGCCTCTTTGAGGCATGTTGTTAGCTATCTTGAGACATGTTGGTCTGTCTTGAGCGATTTTGGAGGCCATCTTGAGCTATTTGAGGCCCTCTTGGGGCCATCTCAGGCTATCTTGGACGCCCCGACCGCTCGCGACAGCCCCCGTCCAGGCTCAAAGGAGGGGGTAGGGGCAGGGGTCAAGACACCCTCTCCGCACGCAAGCCGTCCAGCTCACTCCCACCCGCCCTCCCACCACATAAGTGGCACCCGAGTCTCGGCATAGCCAGGGGTCGACACTGGATGGACAGCCGCTGGGGACTAAAGCGGACGCCAGGTGCGCGACGGTCGCCGCGGGCTCCACATGCGGTTGGTGTGCCATCCGTGTAAAAAAACGTGATGCACCCCACGTCCGCATGATCCAGATGCTGATGTGGGGGGCGTCTGCATCGTTCTGGGCCTGCGCACAGCAAACATCATCATGCGGGCACCACCGCAGTCCCTGTCAAAAACCAATTCGCAGTGATCGCGGGTGGCCAGGACAATATCCACGACGTTGTCGCAACGTGCGCTTTGCATTGTTTTTGACACGGTTTGTGGTCCTGCACAAAGCGGTTTCACTAAAGGGTGCCCCGCCATCCCAGTCAAAAACCAATACAACGTGCTCACAGGGCGCCAGCGCACTGTCCAGATGTTGCTGCAATGTGCACTTCGTATTTTTTGATAAGGGTTGTAGAGGGTGTTGGCAGGGTTGGCCCCGCACCGTGCATTTTGTATGCATGGTTTTCTGACAGGGATGGTGGTGGTGGGGGGGCGCATGGTTCCAGGTCGGCTGCCGGCCAAGTGGGGGAGGGGGCGTTTATTAATGGGAAGCAGTGATGCGCCCTTCCCCGAAGGGGAAGAAGGGGTTGTGGACGAAGAAAGAGGACATCATCAGACCACCTATCGCCCAGAGGGCTGGTGGGATTTCACAGTGCGCTGCTGTAGGTGTGCGAAGGCATCTTGCTATCAGAGATATTGCTATTCTGATTCTTCATATTGGTATTATCCTTACTATTCGCATTCTCATTCATTTTCGCATTCGTATTATTATTCTTCTTCTTCTTAGTATTATTCTTAGTCGAAGCAATACGTGTCGTCGATCGCTGCGCTTTTTGCGTGTCCGAGGCCGCCTAGGGCACATCACACCTCCGCGGGGCGCTTGCTGGCAGCCCGATCTTCCGAGACTGGAGCATATACACTACCAGGGGCGCGCTGTTTTTCAATCCCACGACTTGTTGACGGTCGGGGACGACGTCGGGGTGGTGTGGCGTATACTTCTCCCCCGTTTTTCAAGGGAAACAGCGAACAATCTATACACCAGGATCCCGTGTACACCAGGATCCGCGTTCCTGTGCGAATTTCAGCGCAGGGTCGGAAACAGCGTCGGTGTATATAGAGCTCGGTTCCCTAGATCTGTTATCTGCCGCGCCTGCTGTGTGGTGGACATCTGGTGTTCCTTACAGCGAACCCGCATAGTAAGGATGCGCCGCAATTTTCCCAAGGGTGCCCTTGCATCCTAGCCTCCTGGGTCCATTCTTGCCCACTGTCGTTGGCCGCGCCCCGCTCGGAGAGCATCGAAGTGGCTTTCCAAGGCCCTTGCATCCTTATCGCGCATCCTTATGATACGGGTCGACTGTATTTTGATGCTCCTTCTGTTCGCCCGTGTCCTTTCAGCTGCCCTGTTGCGCCCGTGCTGAATCGCAGCACGAACCGTGTTCAAGACGTCCGTGTCAACACGCTGCATGTTGCCTCGGGGAGTGCTGGTCCACGCTTTGGCGAACGTATCTCGCCATGCCTGCACTTTCAGTCCACGTGCACTCAGCACGTCCTCTGTCCACACCCGCTGGTGTGGAGCAACGCTCGTGGACATGTCGCGGGGGCTCCCAGGCCACCGCCGTGTCAACGTTGAGCTACTCTGTCAATGCCTCGCTCTGCTGGGGCTTTGCTGTTTTCCTCCTCGTTAACATGTCTCACGGGTGCGGAGTTACACTGTCAATGCCGCTCCTTCTTGTGGTTTTGCTGTGCTCCTGCTCGCAACGCACACCGCCAGAGGCGGCGGAGAGCTTGAGAGATCCACCTACCAAAAGTAAACACGCTACAGGTTTCGTGTTGCGTATCGGGGCAGCTAAGCCCGTGCCCCGTGCCCCAGGTCGTCCTCCAGCCGGACCAGCAGCACCACGCCGACGACCTCCACCACGGGCACCACCACCACCGCGACCACCAGGAGCGCAGCGCGCTCGCTCCGCGGGATGCACGGTGGCGGTGTGCAGCTTTTTCCCCTTTCCCCCCCCTCGCTGGCGACTGCTGGTTTCGCCGACGGCTGGTTTCGCCCGGCTGGTTTCGCCCAGCTGGTTTCGCCTCCCGGCGAAGCCAGCTCCGTCGGTGAAGCCAGCTCCGTCGGCGGAACCAGCCGCCGTCGGCGAAACCAGCTGCCGACGACCTTCACCACGGGCACCACCACCACCACGACCACCAGGAACGCGGCGCTAGCTCCGCAGGAGGCATGGTGGTGGTGGGGAAAGAGTTCTTCTCCGAGAAAAGCGCTACTTCTCCGGGAAAAGGGTTACTTCTCCGGGTGAAATGAAGCAAATGCCGGGTCGGTTACTTCTCCAGGTGAGACCCTCACAGGTTTTCCCGCTTTTCCCAAACACCACAAATCAAACACCAAACACCAACCCCCAACCCCCAAACACCAAACACCAAACACCAAACACCAAGCACCAAACACCAACCCCCAAACACCAAACACCAAACACCAAACACCAAACACCAAACACCAAGCACCAAACACCAAACACCAAACACCAACCCCCAACCCCCAACCCCCAAACCCCAACCTCAACCCCCAAACCCCAAACCCCAAACCCCAAACACCAAACACCAAACACCAAACACCAAACACCAAACACCAAACACCACACACCACACACCACACACCACACACCAAACACCAAACACCACACAGCACACACCACACACCACACACCAGACACCAGACACCAGACACCAGACACCAGACACCAGACACCAGACACCAGACACCACACACACACCACACACCAAACACCAATCACCAATCACCAAACACCAAACACCAAACACCAACCACCAACCACCAAACACCAGACACACAACACAAAACGCAAAACACCGAAAGCCAAGCACCAGACACCAAACACCAAACACCAAACACCAAACGCCAAACGCCAAACACCAAGCACCAAGCACCACGCACCAAACACCAAGCACAAAACACCAAACACGTGCTGAAATCGGCCGACATTGTCCGCCGAGCTGCGCCATGCTTTTTGAGGACGCGGTCTGCTGTCGAAGAAGAAGGATGAGGAGTTCCTCCCTCTCCTCCCCCTCCTCTCCCTCCTCCTCCTCTTCGTACGTTGCCTCCCCCTCCTCCTCCTTCCCCATCGTGCAGCTGCCGTCCCGGCCCGAGGCTTGTGGGTTGCAGGTACACAGGGTACCTGCGAAGCCTCCGGGACTGCCGCTAGACGCGCCGACCCGCCATCCCGCGTCAGGCCGGCCGTGCCCCCGACAGGGCCGCCAGCCCACCGGCACCGCCACGCGGCGACCGCCCCAACCAGCGTGGCATCGCAGGCTCCGCGCCAAGAGAGGGATTGCTCGAGCCTTCCTCCGTGTCGCGGCAGCTCGTGAGATCCTAGCTAGACATCACAGTGCCATGTCGACTCCGACACGACGCACGCCAAGCAGACCCAGAGGACCCAACCCGCCCAAGTACAAGTTCTGGGAATGCAAGGACTGCCAGCGCACCAATCCAGCCAGCAGCAGAATATGTCGATTTTGTGAGCCCGTGGCTACGCCATCGACAGCAACATCGCAGTCAGATGAAGCAGACGAAGAAGCTCGCCCATGGCGCCAGCAGTTACGCACAGGCAAGCCCCAATGGAACAACAACACGTGGCAGAATAATGACTTCTGGTGGCAGACAGCTTCGTCAGGTGGTCGACCACCTCGCTCCCGCTCAGCACAAGCCCCTGTCCGCCACGTGCCAGCAGAAGATGCACCGCCACTTCCTCGTCCCGCACTCCCAGAAGAAGCTCAGAAGCACCGGCTATGGTTGCCGATGCCGAGGAAGCCCAAAGAGGTCAAAGCGCACAGAGACCAGCTCAAGATCAGCCTTGACGCGTTAGAAAAACAAATTTACAGCGCCTACTCCATGGGCGCGCGCACAGCTCGCATCAGCGAGCTGGAGTCAGACTACGCCGTCACCCTCTACATGGTCATGTATGCCAGGGACTCGAAGACGCGCATCCAGCAGCAGCAGGCCTACGTCGACCGCATCCGCAAGCGCCTGAGTGACGCCCAGAAGGCAGAGGACGAGGCTCTCGAAGCCCACAAGTCCGCAGTCGCCCTCACACACTCGCTCTCAGAAGATGTGCAGAAAGCCGAAGAACTACTGCAGCACTTCGAAGAGCTAGAGGCCAAGGAGGAGGCCGCTCAGAGGGCGGCCGACGCCGAGGACGAAGAAGACATGACCATGACCGACCGCCCGGAGGACAGCTTCCGCCCAGGCGGCAGGGAGGAGCCTGCGCCCCGCCTGGCCGCCCCCCACTCGGAGGCGTCCACTGCGGCGCCAGCGGCCACCGAGTCATCACCCCATTCCGCGGTGGCCTGCTTGGCGGCAATGCAGGCCAACAATGCAGCCCTGACCCAGCAGGTCACGACGCTCGCGGCACAGATGACAGCGATCACCACAGCCCTCGCCTCCCTGCCAGGCTTACAACTTCAAGGACCAGCGCCACTGCCAGCTCATGTACAGGCAGTACCCGCAGCAGTACCCGCCGATGGCGCCCCACCGCTCCAGGCTCCGTCTGGAGGCATGCTGCCACCCCAGCGCACAGTTGCTCCAGGCCCCCAGCCCTGGCCAGCTCCACCAGAGACAGCCGCTGAGTCAGCAATCGTGACCGTGCCGCCGAAGAAGCCCGCACGCCAAGCCGCAGGCCGACCAGGCAGCCGCAGCGCTGGAGGAGCCGCGCCTAAGACCGCAGGCCCAGGAGCCAGCGGCAGTGCAGGCTCGCGTGGAGGAGTCCTGAAGAGCGCATTCGAGAAGGCCCGTCGGCAACAGGCAGCCGAGACTTTGCCAGTGGGTGACTCTGATGACGAGGACACAGCCGCGGCCAAGCAGCAGCAGTACCAGCAGGACCAGATGGAGCTCGACCCGGCCGCAGCTGCCGCTCATGCCCACGGAGAAGAAGATCCGCCCAGTGTGCGGCCAGCTCATGAGGGGCAGCCGAACTGACAAACAACTATTTTTCGTGCTGGCGTGAGTACCACTCTCACGTCTCAGGGATTTCAAAATGCAGACGACCAGTGCCCCACTCCCCCTGAGGTCATGGGTACGGTTATAGGCCTCTCGGAAAGCCCCCTTCCCGACCTAGGCCCCACCAAAGAGCTCCTGCAGCACCAATGGGATATCCCTATCTGTAAGGACCTCCTCAGTTACTCCCAGTTCTGGCATTCCGCTACGACAGCAGGCCTGTCAGGTCTACTTACGTCCGACCCAGGCATCCCACCTCTGCGTATCGACATCTACACAGATGGGTCTGGGGGTGGTTTCAAAAACTGGGACGGGGACACGTGCCCACCTGCGTGGGGTTTTGCTATTTTTGCATCCGCCCCAAACCATCGCTGGCTTATTGGATTTCAGGGCGGCCCTCTCAGGGCAGCTGCAGAAGCATACCCACCGTCATTGCATTCTGCTATGGCAGAATATGAGGCCGCCATTTGGGCTGCCGCGTGGCTTATCCGCTACCTCTCTTCCACACCCACCTCACCCATGGTATCCATACATACGGATAACATGCAAGTGATCAACAGCGCGGCGTTGGGAGCCACTATGGGGCAACTGTCAGACCTCAAGAAGACCCTCGATGGCCTGGTACAGGTACTCACACGCACATGCACGCGTTTCTACTGGGATCACACACCGGGACACAGCGACCACCCGTGGAACGAGATGGCCGACACAGTTGCTAGACTCGCTAGTATGTCTCTCCTCCTTCCGACCCCAGACGTGCAGTGGCGTGCTCAGCTTGATCTGCCATGGCACCAACAGGCACTGCAATGGCTGTGGCTAGAATATTTATCTTGTGATCAACGTGCACAGTATCCCGCCTCAGGTGGCACGCCGATGCGAGTTGGCAACGCAGCTGCCACCTCCCTTCAGCAAGGCATACCACAGCCACGTGCAGTAGCAGGTCCCGACACACCACAGTATCCTACATTCTGGGTGGCTGCAGCTAACGTCCTCACACTACATCCCAGTATGTGGTCTAATGCACCAGACACGTACGGTCCCGGTCCTGGACGTGTCATGCAACTTGCGGCCTCTTTTGCGGCCCAACGGTACCTCCTGGTGGGCACCATGGAAACCCGCCTTCGGGCCCACAAAACACATAATGTTGGGGACTATCTTGTCTTTCACTCCTCAGCTACGCCAGCAGGGACTGAGGGATGTGCGCTTTGGGTACACCGCAAGCTCGAATATATGCCAGGTTGCACCATCACACAAGATATGTGCCGTGTTTTACATGCAGAACCCACCCGTCTGGTGGTTGCTGTGCGTGGTACTGGTCTATCGATCAATGTGCTGGTGTTTCACGCGCCTCACTCACGTGCTGGAGGCACGCTCGCCACAGCCGAGGTGAAGCTGGCAGAGTGGTGGCGAGCCACCACAACCCTGGTACAGCAGACGCGTCAGGGAGCCGAACATTTGATCACCCTAATCGATTCCAACGCTGCCCTGGGAAGCCTCACCTCCTCCGCCGTCGGCTCCGAGGAGCCCGAGACCGAAAATGTGCCCGGCCTCCACTTCCACAAGTTCCTCCTCGCTACGGAACAATGGGCCCCCTCCACCTTCTTGCCTTCCTACAGTGGGCTCTCGGGGTCCTGGTCAGCACCCAAGGGAGATACTAAGTCCAAGCGTCGCGACTATGTCACAGTCTCGGACCCTGTCGCTGTACTCAGACAGGGAGTGGATGCAGTTGTCGACCTCACGGTCACCAACGAGGATCATCAAGCAGTAGGTGCGCATCTTATGCTCCCGCCATCTGCATACATACAACAGCGTACGGTGACACATCGTGTGCCGCACGACCCCGCACTCTATCGGGACCCCCAGGCTCAGGCCCTCTTCAAGGAGCTCCTCAGTGAAGCCCCATGTGTTGACTTCGACACGCACAGCACGGATCACACGCACATCATCGACGAGCACGTGCGGTGGGCTATGCAACAAGCGTTCCCCGTCCGAGCCACCTCCAGGGGCACTACACCCAGGCAAAACTGGATCCAAGCCGATACTTTGGAAGCTGTTGACCACCGCGCGCTCTGTATGCGCACGGTTCGTCAGTTGCGGGTCTTACTCATGAGGGCCACACGCGCGCTCTGCTTTCTCGCGTGGGCACAGTTTGCACACGACGGACGGCACATGGACATGTACTTCTTTGGTTCTCCCATCACTGGTACGCCGCCGTCCCCCGCACCACTGGTACAGTTTGTGCAGCGAAGTGTTACGCATTACGAGTACGTGTACGATATGACGACATACACCCTGCAGGTATCAGCCAATCTACAGGGGCAGGACAACTCCAGGAGACATCGGGCTAAATGGCTCAGATGCGCAGTCCACGCGACGGGACCAAGGCAAGGCTGTTTCAACACTCTCTTCGCCAATGTCCCAGAGCAGCTCAGCTACCAACGGGGGCTGTCTATCCAGCAGTTTTGCAAGACCGTCATCGAGCATCTCCCACGCATGCAGCACAAGTCTCTTGCCATGCGCGAGCTTCTCAAGTTGCACAGCACATTTGTGATCAAACAAAGATCCAAGGATAATGCCACCGCGTACTACGAGCAGCTAGCCACACAGTTACAGTCGGAATGGTCCAAACATCAGACAGACAAAGTCTTTGCGACGCTGAGACGTATGGGGGCTGGCTCCAAAAAGCGACTTATGCTACGGTCTCTCCCGGTTGTCCGACATCCCGACGGGGCCCCGGCGACCACTACCCTGGAGGCGGCCAATGTTTGGCTGAAGCACTTCGGTACCGAGGAGCTCAGCGCCATCGTTCCAGCGGAGCAGGCACAGAGCATCTTGGACTCACTGCCGCCTCTCCCTCAGGACCTAGTGTGCAACATTACGGCTGTCGAGGCCTTCGTTCCTACTTTAGCCGACTTTCAGACAGCATGCCGCAGGACGCGTGCGTCGGCTCCCGGCTTGGACGGGCTATCAGGACAGCTCGTCGCAGCTTTCGGTGCAGAGATAGGCAAACTTTACTTTCCGATCGTGACTAAGGCCATTACACGACTCGAGGAACCTACACAGTGGAAAGGAGGCATATACTGGAACATTTGGAAGAGGTCTGGGGATCCCTCGTGGCCAGTTTCATCCAGAGCAGTTATGGTGTCGTCGCAGATCGGCAAAAAGTTTCGCGCCCTGGTCCGCACACCACTTGTTGACATCTTACCACTGGTTGCAGGGGACTCGCAGTACGGGGGCATCGCGGGTCGGGGCGTAGACCTGGCGGGTTTAGCGATACGTACCCTGCAGAACCTTGCCGAGTCGCAGGGCACGTCCCTCATGCTCCTGCTCGTTGATGTGGTGCAGGCCTTCTACAAATCAGTACGTCAGTTGGTTATGGCCTCATGTCACACGGTCGAAGATCTCGCCATGCTTCTGCACACTACTGGGCTCCCACCTTCAGCCCTGCACAGGTTACTCGAGAGGCTCAGATGTCAGCCCCCAGCCCTCCAGAAGGCCTCCATCAGTCCACACTTGCAGGCGCTCATCGCATCATCGTACCACGGATCATGGTTTACTTACCCAGGGTCCGACCTTATCGCGCTTTCGACTTTCGGGACGGTGCCAGGCCAACCATTAGGGGACGTCGTCTTCAATTTCATCATGGCTGAGTGTACTCACTTAGCCAATCAACGTCTGCAAGCCCTACAGCTTTCCACCCAGGTCCCAGTGCTTCCAGGGGCCTCCTTAGCGCAGCTTATACACCACGAGCCTGTCGGCACCAAACCCGCCCTGGAGATTTGTTTCTTTGACGACGGAGCCTTCGCAGTCTTAGGGCCGCCGTGCTGGCTGATCAGCACAGCCGCCGACGTTGCAGGCATTGTTGCGTCCAGCTTCGCGGAGCGAGGCTTGCGCCTCAACTTTAAGAAAGGGAAGTCCGAGCTGCTCTTCCAGTTCTGGGGTAAACAGTCTAAGGTGGCCCGACTGGAGCTCTGGAAAACTCGTCAAGGGGTCTTTCATGTACATTCCGACAGTGCTGGAGATTTCACCATACATGCGGTCCGACAATACCCCCACTTAGGTACTATCATCGACGAGCGGGGAGCGACGGGGCCAGAAATCGCACACCGCATTGCAGGTATCTCCCAATCATCTCAGATTTTAAGGCGCCGTGTCTTCCCCAGTGTGCCGCACGAGGCCGGCGCCACCGCCATGAAGATGAGGTTTGTAGATGCGCTCATTTCCTCTCTCTCTTACACAACGCTGGCACATGGATCAATATTGAGCACGGCGCACACAAAGTACTTCGTACCAACATACTTATGAGATATCGCGCAGCAGCAGGTTTGCAGAGATATGACGAGCACGCTGTTCCTGACTCTGAAGTTTTAGCCCACGTGGAACGGTCGGACCTTGACGTCCAGCTACGCGTGCATCGGTTACGCTTGCTGGGACGAGTGCTTCACTACGGATCCGACCTTCTGCTCGGTATGCTCGCGCACGTGTATCGCCTCATGCTCTCACTGCGCACCACGCCTCTTCAGCCACAGCACGCGCGGCAGCACGCCAAGACTACATGGCTGCATCACGTATTGGACGATCTCAGATGGCTCCGCACAGTTACAAAATCGTTCCAGGATTTCCCGGACCCTGCAGACAGCTTTCACCCGTGGGAACAACACATTCGGAGATCCATTACTTCCTGGAGACGTCAGCTGAGAGCAGCGCAGATTGGAGCAGCACAAGCCGCCGCCCGCCAGGCATTAGCAGTACGAGCAGAGCGCATCTTTTTCCAGTGCGCTCGGGAAGGAGGCTTCCCACTTCCAGTTTCACATCCTGATCATCCCTTGCGGGCTGCCGACCGACCACCAGCACAACAATATATATGTCCTTGGTGCCACATCACTTACTCTAAGGTTGCAGCCTTACGACAACACATCATACGTGCACACTTTACCATGGTCCAACACGTCGAAAGGGTTATGGGGGACAAAGCAGTATGTCGAGCATGTTCCATGGAATTCGCATCACGCCGACAACTTCGCAATCATTTGGCATGCGACGCAGCCCGCTGCTGTTTAGCACATTTCTTGCACGGAGCTCAGATGACGGCCGACGAGGCCGAGCAAGCTGCAGCACGTGACCGTCAGGCATGCGCCGACCAGCGTCGTGCCGGGTTGGGCAGATGGAGATCAGCCTACCCAGCAACCACTACAGTATGCGACGACGGTCTGATTTGGGAAGCAGCTGAAGTCTTTGCCTTATACGATGAGGACGAAGCCAAAGAGCTCCTCAGAAGTGCCTTCTATGAGCTTACCCCCGAGGCCCAAGAGACCCTGGAGGAGATCTGGCGCCCCCCCAGAGTTCAGAACGATCCAGATGAACCACCAGAGGCCCAATTCTCGGACAGACATTATCTTTTCCGCCCGCAGGACTTTCAACATCTTGCCACCCAACAGGTGCCGTGGCGTGTGCAGCGACGTGAGGTATACATACTAAACCTATTTTGTGGTCGTCGTCGTCAGGGTGATATTCAACACAACATCGACAATGCCGAATACGGTCAAGATATTCACATTGTCACACTGTCTATCGACATATCCATCGACAACATACGCTGTGATATGACCCGTCAAGCTACGATAGACGAATGGGCAGGCCACATCAGAGCTCGCCGAGTCTGGGCTTCAGGGGGGGGACCCCCCTGCGAGACCTGGTGCCCAGCTAGATGGCTGGAGGGGGGGCCCCCCCCACTCAGGACTGCCGAGTATTTCTGGGGTGTTCCGTGGGCCTCTCCGACCCAGGCACAGCAGCTCGAAGTAGGTAACAAGCTCCTGCAATGTCTTGTGCTTCTGCTCGCGGAACACATCAGAGCAGGGACGTGCGGGTGGATGGAGCACCCAGCACCCGCCTGGTGGAGAGCCCAGGCCGTTTCAAGTTTTGCGTGGATGCCTCTCCGTTCTTTGGAATGCTGTCGCATTGTTGCTACGACGGATTTCGACCAGTGCACCCTCAATGATGCAGATCCTGCTACAGTCGGCCGTGCCCCGACGAGGATCGTGTCGCTCCGTCTTCCCACTTTGCACGGCGAACTTACGGCTTGCAACAACGGCAAATGCAATCACGGCAAGGGAGTACATAAAACGCTTCTCGGCAAAAATGAGGACCACAGTTTCAAAACCAGTGCGAAGAAGACCTACCCGACACGGATGTGTACAGCTATAGCTACGGCCATGACGGATGCCATTGTTACTGCTACGTATGAAGGCGACCCATGGGATCAGGACCCCACCCCCTCCGACACCTGCAGTCTGCGATAATTTCACATTCCATGGGATCCAGGCGCTGCGTTCTGGGAGGCCCCAGATTTCGCCCGACCCACCGCGACTTCCAGGAAGCGTGGTGATCCTGAATCCAGCCGCTGGCGGCCTCCTTCCTCTCCCTCCTCCCCTGCCGAGGATCCCTGGGTTCCGCCGCAGGACCCTCCAGCCGCGGAGCTGGCAGCGCCGCCCGACGACCCGCCCAACGAGGCCGGGCCGCCCTCTGACCCCGAGGACGGGGTTCCCCCCTCCTTTTTCCTTCCTGCTCCCCCTCCCCCCCCACCGACCCTTTCGTCGGCTCAGCTCGAACGCATCAGACGGAATCGAGCAGGGGCCAAGGAGCGGCGCAGACGCCGCTTGGCCCCTTGGTCCTTTTCTTCGATTCTCTGGCCCCATGAGGAGACCAGAGTTTCTTCCAGAGCCCTGTTGGTGTAAAGCTCCTCGGGTTTTTTTTCCCAATTTGTGCTTAGTGAGAACGGCTTGAACGCTCATTCCACCGTCCGCCGCCGCCGCCCCATCGTGCGTCACCTCCTCCTTCCCCCCCCTGCGTCAGCAAAAGGAGGACGACAAGGGGGAGCAAAAGGAGGAGGAGGATAACTATTACTACTACTACTACCACCACCACCACCACAACTACTACTACTACTACTACTACTACTATTACTACTACTGCTACGACGACTACTACTACTACTACTACGGCTACTACTGCTACGACTGCTACTACTACTGCTACTATTATTACTACTACTACTACCACTACTACTACTACTACTACTACTACTACTACTACTACCACTACTACTACTACTACTACTACCACTACTACTGCTGCTGCTGCTGCTGCTACTACTACCACTACCTACTATCTCCCACCCACTACTACTATTACTACCACTACCATTACTACTACTACCGCTACGACTACTAATACGACTACTACTACTACTACTACCACTACTACTATTAACAGTACTGCTACTACTACTACTACTACTACTACTACGACTGGTAGCACTACTACAAGACGACGGCTAGTACTACTATAAGTACTACTATTACTACCACTACTACTACTACTGCTACCACCACCACCACTACTACTACTACTACTTCTACTACTACTACTACTAATACTACTACCTACTACCTCCTACCCACTACTATTATTACTACCACTACCATTACTACTACTACCGCTACGACTACTATTACGAATCCGACTACTACTACTACTACTATTACTTTTACTACCACCACTACTATTAACACTACTGCTACTACCACTACTACTACGACTGGTACTACTACTACAAGACGACGATTAGTACTACTATTATTATTACTACTACCTCTATTACTACTACTACCACTAATACTATTAACACTACTGCTTTTACTACTACTACGACTGGTACTACTACTACAAGACGACGATTAGCACTACTATTATTACTACTACTACTACTACGACAACTACTGTTAGTATGACTGTTACTTGTATATTCCCACTAGTACCACTACTACTGCTATTAAGACGGGTACTACTACTACTACTACTACTGCGAGTACCACTGCTACTACCACTACTACTGCTCTTGGTACGACTACTACTGCTATTACAGCTACCACCGCTACTATTACTACAGCTACTACTACAACTGCTACTACCACGACCTACTAGCACCAGGACTGCTACTACTAATACTACTATTATTTCTACTACTACTAGTGCTGCTGCTGCCCCTGCTACGACTACTACTATTACTACTACCACGGCTAGCGTTACTACTCCTGATACCACTACCACTACCACTACTACTACTACTACAACTACTACTATTAATACGACTACTACTGCTGATACTACCACCACCACCAATATTACTGGTACTGCTGCTACGACTACGGTTACTACTACCGCTACTACTGCTATAACAGCTACTGCTGCTGCTACTACTTCTACTACCATCACCACTTTTACTTCTACAGCAACTGCTGCGGCTACCACCACCACCACCACTACTACTGCTACCGCTACTACTACCACTACTACTACTACTACCACTACTACTACTATTACTACTATTACTACTACTACAATTGCTACTACGACTACTAAGGTTACAACAACGATGACTATTTGTACGACTACTACTACTACTGCCACTACTACTACTACTGCCACTCGTACGACTACCACTACCCGTGCTATCGCTACTGCCACTAATACTGCTACTACTACTAGTACAACTGCTACTACTACTATTATTATTACCGCTACTACTTCTGCTGCTGCTACGGCTACTATCACTAATATGACTACTGCTTCTACTACTGCGCTTGCTGCTACTACTACTTCTAGTATTACTGCTGCTGCTACTACTATTACCCCTGGAACTACCACCAACTATTTGAACAATGGTAGCAATAGCAACAACTACCAACTACTACTACGACTACTATCACGACTACTACGGCTACTACTACCCTACCATTGCTATTGCTATTGCCACTACTACTCCTACTACTACTACTACTACTACTACTGCTACTACTGCTACTACTACTACTTTTACTACTACTACCACTACTACTACTACTACTGCTACTACTACTACTACCGCTACTACTACTACTACTACTACTGCTGTTGCTACGGCTACTACAGCTACGACTGCTACTGCTACTACAGCAGCTACTACTACAACTACTACTAATACCCACTAGTACCAGTACTACTACTGCTACTACTACTAGTGCTGCTGCTGCTCCTGCTACGACTGCTGCTACTACTACTACGACTACTACTACCACGGCTAATCTTACTACTGCTACTACTACTGCCACTACTACGACTACTGCTGCTACTACTACTACTACTGCTACTACGGCTACTGTTGCTGCTACTACCACCACCACTAGTACTGCTACTACTACTACTACTACTACTACCATTACTACGCGTACTACTACTCCTACTGCTACTACTACTACCGCTACTACTGTTACACCTGCGACTGCTTCTGCGACTGCGACAACCTTTCCCACTCTTATTTGTACAACTACTGCTACGACTACTACCACCACCACCACTACCATTGCTGCTACTACTACTACTACTACTACTACTACTACTACTACTACTAGTACTACTACCACTACTACTATGTCTAATACTACGACTGCTACGAATACTATTGCTACTACTAAAATTTCAACAACGATTCCTATCTGTACGAGTACTACTGCTTCTGCCACTACTACTACTACTACTACTAGTACTACTACTACTACTACGGCAACTACTACTACTACTACTACTACTACTACTACTACTACTACTACCGATAGTACGACTACCACTGCCCGTGCTTCTGCTACTACCATTACTACTGCTATTACTACTACCACTACTACAACTGCTACTACTACTACTACTACTACGATTACTAGCACTGCTGCTGCTAGTACTACTACTAATACTAGTACTGCTTCTGCTACTACTACTACTGCTGCTTCTACTACTTCTACTACTACTACTGCTGCTGCTACGACTACCAAACCTGGAATTACTAAAATTATTGGAACAATGACAGCAACACCAACTACTACGACTACGACTACTATCGCTAGTATTACTAGTATTACTTTTACCCTCCCACTAACACCACTATTACCACTACTACTACTTCTACTGCTACTACGGCAACTACTACCACTACGACGGCTACTACTACGACGGCTGCAACTACAACTACAATTGCTATCACTGCTGCTGCTACTACGTCTACTACTACCGCTGCTACCACTACCACTACCACGATTCGTATCTCAAGTAGCACTACCACTGCTCCTACTATTACTACTACTACTACTACTACTACGATTACTACTACTATTACTACTACTACTACTACTACTACTAGTACTACTGCTGCTACTACTACTACTACTACTACTACTGCCACCACCACTAAGCTACCGCAACTGCTTCTACCTAGGACTCGTACTTCTAGCACGGCTACTTTGACTACTACTACTACTACTACTACTACTACTACTACCCTCAATGCTGCTACTGCTACGACTACCCCTTCCACTGCTACGAGTACCACCACTACTACATCTACTACTACTACTACTACTACTACTACTGCTAGTATTACTGTTACTACTACTACTACTACCACTACTACTACTACTACTGCTTTGCTTCTATCACTACTACTACTACTTCTACTACTACGACTAGCCACTGCTACTACGACTACGGCTGCTACTACCACGACTACTATGACTACTAGTATTACTATTATTATTATTATTACTACTACTACTACTATTACATGTACTTTTTCAACTACTACTAATACTACCACGACTACTACCACTACCACTACTACTACTACTACTACTACTACTACTATGAGATTCGACTTCTGGCTACGACTACTGTTACTGTTACTATTAATGCTACCACCACTACTACTACTACTACTACTGCTGCTGCTGCTGCTGCTGCTGCTGCTACTACTACTACTACTACTACTGCTGCTGCTGCTGCTACTACTACTACTACGACGACTACTACTACTACGATTGCTACTACAACCGCTAGTAGTAGTAGTAGTAGTAGTAGTGGTAGTAGTAGTGGTAGTGGTAGTAGTAGTAGTAGTAGTAGTAGTAGTAGTAGTAGTAGTAGTAGTAGTAGTCGTAGTCGTAGTCGTAGTAGTAGTAGTAGTAGTAGTAGTAGTAGTAGTAGTAGTAGTAGTAGTAGTAGTACTACAGCTATTACTGCTACTACTAACGGTTTATATTAAGTACCAGCTACTACTACTCCAGCTACCACTGCTACTACTACTACTACTGCAACTACAACAACTACTATTACTACTGCAACGTCTATTATCCCTACTACTACTACTACTGCTACGACTACTACGTACTGACTACAAACCACTAGCTACTAACTACTACCTACAACCTACTAGCTACTTCTTACTTACTACTTACTACATACGACGGGCCACGAACAACATATTGCTCATTCGATTCGGGCTACTATTCATAACTACATACCAACTGCTACGTACTATCTACTAACTCCTAACTACGAGCTGCTAGCTACGAAGTGCTACCAACTCGGTCGCCACATGTAGCCTAGTAATATTTCCCAGCAGAGTTACTTCTCCGGGCAAAAGAAGCCAGACTGATGGGCCATTTCTGTGGCGCCTCTAAGGGCAGCTCATTGCGACTTGCGAAAGTCAGTTTTGACAGAAGTGTGAGGATCCTCGATGAGGTCTCATCCGGAGAACTAACCCTTTCCGAAGGATCCCCAGGAATCTACAAGGATTCGGTCGTTCACCCGGAGAAGTAACCCGTTTCCCAGAGAAGTAATTTTTTCCCCGGAGAAAGAACCCCTCGCGGTGGTGGTGTGCAGCTTTTTCCCTCCCCCCCCAAATACATTGTTTTTCTCAGGATGAAGGCTAAAGTACGGTGGCTGCGACGCACGCCGCGCGAGGCGGCTCACGGGCCAAAATGCTGACGGTTCGGGTGCGCGCTGCGCTGATGCTTCCCCTAACCATGCGCTGCTAACTACGACTCTGGTTGCTACATGCCTGCTTTCCAGACCTGGCGTGCCACCCGCAGGCGCACCAGTGCTAGGAAACTGGTTTTTTGAATTCAAAAACCCTCGCTGCGCCTACGTTTGAAGTCGTCGATTTGGGGCCTCTCGGCCCGCCCCTTGCACGGAGGCCTGAGAAATTGGAGAGAGTGCTTTCTGCCGCTGTTGGCAGGGGGGGGTTCAATCCTCCGCCCCCCTGTCGCAAAACCAGGGGGGGGGTCAGACCGCCCCCGCCCCCGGTAAAAGGAGTTGGGGGTCCGGAGACCCTCCCCGTGGCCCCCCCTAGGAAGCCTCGGGGGGGGTTCAGATACCCCCCCGTCCCCCCCCTTGGAAAAATCAGTGGGGGGGTCTGGACCCCCCCCCGGGGAAAATCAGCGCGGGGGTCCACAATCCCCCCCCCAGCGACGACGGCGACGAAAGCGATGACGACGACGACGGCGACGGCGGCGGCGGCGGCGACGGCGACGGCGGCGACGACGTTGACGACGCACGACGCACGACGCACGACGCACGACGCACGTCGCGCGACGCACGACTCGCGACGCACGACGCACGTCGGCGACGGCGGCGCTGGCGCCGACGCCGACGCTGTCGCCGACGCCGACGCCGCCGACGGCGACGGTGACGGCGACGGCGGCGGCGGCGGCGACGACGACGACGGCGACGCCGACGACGACGTTGACGATGACGACGACGCACGGCGCACGACCCACGACGCACGACGCACGACGAACGACGCACGAAGACGACGTTGGCGCCGACTACCGACGCCGACGCCAGCGCTGTCGCCGACGCCGACGACGACGCTGGGCGACGGCGGTGGCGACATCGACAACGACCGCGCACGACGACAACGCCGACGACGCTGACGCCGCTTCCGCCGCCGACGACGACGACGACGCAACGACCACGAACACGACGTCGACGACGCCGGCGACGACGACGACGAGCGACGACGACGACATCGATGACGCAGATGACGACGACAACGACGACGACGAGCACGCCGACGACGATGACGCCGACGCCGACGCCGACGCCGACGACGACGACGGCGACGCCGACGCCGACGCAGACGCCGTTGACGACGACGACGGCGACGCGGAGGACGACAACGACGACGACGATGAGGACGACATCGACGATGTCGCCGCCGACGACGACGACGATGGCGACGGCGGCGACGACGGCGACGTCGCAAAACGCACGTCGCACGACGCACGACGCGAAACGACGACCACGACGACGACGCCGATGCCAACGTCGACGCCGACGCTGACGCCGACGACGACGACGGCGACGGCGACGGCGACGGCGACGACGACGGCGACGACGACGACGACGACAACGACGACGACACCGACGTCGACGACGCCGCCGACGCCGCCGCCGACGTCGAGGACAACGACGCCGCTGAGGACGACGCCGACGACGACGACGCCGACGACGCCGACGGCCACGACGACGGCCACGACGACAACCACGACGACGCATATGACGACGACGAAGACGACGAAGACGACGACGCTGACGACGACGACGAGCAGAGTAGAGGAGGCGCCGAGCAGAGTATAATAGGAGTAATGAGGGCTAGAGTTGAGTCGGGTAGAGTAGGGTGGGTTACGGTTGGGTAATGTCGAGTAGGGTAGAGTAGTGTAGAGTAGGGGGATGTAGATCATATTAGGGACGGAGTCTTGTAGAGAAGAGCAGGTAGGTAGACTAGAACATAAACTCAGGGGAGGAGAGCAGAGCCGAATAGAGTAGAGTAGGAATCGAGTAGGAGTAGAATAGAGCAGGAGCAACGTAGAGTAGGGTGGGTAGGGTAGAGTAGAGTAGGCTGAAGTAGAGTAGGGCGTAATGAAGTAGAGTAGAGGAGAGTAGAGTAGAGCATAGAAGGAATAGAGTACATTATCATAACACAAAGTGGAGTAGACTAGGGTATGTTAGGGTACGGTAGGGTAGAGTAGAGTAGGGTACAGAAGAATTTGGCAAATAGAGTGGAGAAGAGAAGAGTATATGGGTAGAGCACAACAGAAATACAATAGAGCAGATCTGAGTAGAACAGAGTAGGAGTAGAGTAGAGTAGGAACAAAGTAGAGTATAGTGGAGTATGTTAGGGTACGGCTGGGTAGAGTAGAGTAGAGCCGAGTATGGCAGAGTAGAGTCGAGTAGAGCGGAGGAGCGTAATCCAGAGTAAATACGGAACATGCTGAGCAAGACCCAAGAGGGATAGAGCAGAGTATGTCAGGCTACGGTAGGGTAAGGTCTAACAGGGCAGAGTCGAGTAGGGCAGAGTAGAGAAATGTGGAGTAGAGTAGGGTAGAGTAGTGTAGAGTACAGTAGGGCCCTGGTAGGATACTGATAGAGCTCGACGGAGCCCTAGTAGCATTCTATCAGAGCCGGCGCCTTGCGCAGGCGCTGCGACAGGTGCGCCGCCTGCTGCCGCTGACGTCATCGTCGCAGTAATCGTCGTCGTCGTCGTCGTCGTTGTCGCCGTCGCCGTCGCCGTCGCCGTCGTGCGTCGTGAGTCGTGAGTCGTGCGTCGTGCGTCGTGGTCGTCGTCGTCGTCGTCGTCGTCGTCGTCGTCGTCGTGGTCGTCGTCGTCGTCGTCGTCGTGGTCGTCGTCGGCGTCGTCGGCGTCGTCGATGTCGTCGTCGTCGTCGTTGTCGTCGGAGGGGTGGGGGGGGGGGTGGGGGGGGCTTGCGGGCCCCCCTAGTGATTTTCCAGGGGGGGGGGGCTGGGCCCCCTGCGGGGGGGGGGTGTCTGGACCCCCCCCCATCAATAATTTCCCCAGGGGGAAGGAGAGGTGCGCTCGCGCTCTTGCGAGTTCTTAAGAGAACCTTCGTTTCTTTTTGATTTATAAAAAGAAAACGCTTTCAGAGAACATGGCTACCAAAGGGGCTTCGCACGCGCGCATGTCAAAATCGTTTGAACGCCCCGGCGCGTGTGTGCTGTCCCGAGAACCCTTTGCTCTCGGCCCCCCCCTCAATAATTTTCCCAGGGGGGTGTCTGGACTCCCCCACTCAATTTTTGGAGGCCAGAACATTGTGGAGTACGCGTTCTGCCACACGAGACTTGAGCGCTGTCGTGCCTCACGCCCCTTCTCCCCATCGTTTTTCCTCCTCCTCCTCCTTCTCCGTCCTCGTCCTCCAGCATCTTGACACAGATGAGGGTCTCTTGGGGCGTATCTTGGCCGTCTGAAGGTATGTTGGAGGACAGCCAATCGACGGAGCAAAAACACGGCCCCGCGAGCATGGCCCGTGGAGTTCCAGCCCGTTGCCACTAGGCGTGGGGTTGGAATGTCGAAGACAATGCTCGGTGGGGCCTCTCTCCCTCCCACTTTGCGCTTGCAGCAAAGGGGATTCCCGCAGGAGGGATCCCTGCAGCAAGGGTTCTACTTCTCCTCGCAAGGACTCCTGAATAATGATGCTTTCTGTCAGGGATCCTTGGAAAAAGGGGTCCATTTTATGAAGCAATCCGCAGGTAGGAGGAAATGGGAGGGAACCCTGGCTGCTCACTCACACAGCCCACAGCATAGAAGGGTGAAGTGGCAGGAGGACATGGCTGCTCTGTCCCTTTGTTTGCTCTCTCTCTCTCTCTTTCTCTCCCTCTCTCGCACACACGCAAGGCCAAGCCAATGAGACACCGATAGGACGCCATGCGAACGCCTCCACTGGTGCCATTGCTGGGGATCCTTAACAAGGGTGCGTGTACTAAGGACCCTTAGTAAACATTTCTTTTAGTAGATGTTCCTTAATAAGGCCTTCTTTAGTAAACATGTACTGATACGAATGCCTGCATGCAGGAACCCTGGAACATGATTTTCGAACGAGAATTCCTTAGTGAGGGCGCGACCGGTAAGCAGTCGTCAGTCAGGATACCCTATACCAAGGGAATTCCAGTAAGGAGCCTCACAGTGATGATGCCTTTATGCGGATTCCTGTAGCAAGTGATCATTGCTCATGCTGCCTTTTTCCAAACTTATCTAATAAAGATGCCGTTAGCCAGGGGTCCGTAGTAAGAATGTTTTTTCGTAAGGGGTCCCGAGTAAGGAGCCTTTTGGGAAATAACCCGTAGAAAGGCGGAACATGAGAGGGGGGGCTGGCTGCCAGCTCACACAACCCACAACGCAGAAGGGGGAAGTGGTAGGCGGAAACGGCTGCGTTCTCTCTCTCTCTCTCTTGTTCCTCCCATCTCTCTTTTTGTTCCTCTCTCTCTCTCTCTCTCTTTTTCTCTGTGCCTCTCTGGCTCGTCTTCCTTTCACATTCACGCAAGGCCCTGCCAGTGCACCCCCCATTTAACGCTACATGAACGCCTCCACTGGGGCCATCAGTCAGCATTATTTTTTTAGCGAGGGGCCTTGAGCACGTACTTCTTAAACCCGCATCCATCATTAAGCGTGCCTGTGTCACGGAACTCTGATGAAGGATCTCTTTGAGGACGATTCTTGAACGGGAGTGCTTGTGGTAAGCACTCGTCAGTGAGGATGCCTTTGCCAAGGTATCCTTAACAAGGACCCCTTTTCGTGAGGAATCCTTACTTGAATTGCCTGCAGCACGGATCCCCATGATACGGATCCGTAGAAAAAGTTTCATTACGCATGCTTCGTGAACCAAGGGCTGCTTAATGAGGGTGCCTTCAGCACGAATTCTGTCCGCACGCATCTCTACATTACGGAATCCCCTCCACGGCTACCTTTAGTAAGGATTCGTGAATGGCGATGCCTTAAGCTTGGTAAGCGTTCGTTAGTAGGGGTGCCGTTTACCGACGGGTATTTAGTTAAATGGCCGCCTTCATTTGGGAGACCCGTACCGTGTACGCATGTATTGGGAAGCATGTGTCAGGGGAGGATGCCGTTACCACAAGACGCCCGCAACGAGGGCCTTTTTTGATATGGTCCTGGCAGTAACGGCTGCGGCTAGTTTCCCACGTGTTCCGTGGTAACGTGGCACGCCGAGCTCGCCGGCGTCAGAGCAGGGCGTGTCGAGGCCATTCTGCCAGGAGAGAAGCTGTTAAACGATTCCAGCGCAGAGGAGATAGCGGAGAGCGTCTTTCGTTGGTGAGGCCGCGGGAGAGGGCGGCTGGCGCCGCAGTAGAAACGTAAGGCTGCTCTGAGAGGCTGCGCCTGGGACGACCTGCGCGCTTCGTTGGGACTCCTTCGGGGCGACCGGCGCGCGTCGCGGGGACTCTGCTGCGCTCCGCACAGCACTTCGCTCGCCCGTCGTCGCTCTGCCCAGCGGCCAGCGCCTAGCCCGCTGTCGGCCAGCCAGGTAGCTTTCTTTGCTCCGCGCGGCGGACGACCCGCGCGCGTCCACTGGACCCCTGCGGGGCAACCGGCGCGCGTCGCGGGGATTCCACGTTGCGCTCTGCTCGGGGCCGCGGCCACAAGGGCGCGAGAGCACAGAGGGGAAACTATTTGAGAGCCGACCATCCCGCTCCGCCACCCCCCCAGCGCCCTGTCCTGCACTGCCCCGCGCCTCGTTCTTCCTGCGGCGCGTTGCCTATGAGAGCTACTCCCCTGGTTGTCCGGAGGGGGCAGGTTCGAACAGGGAGTGCCCCCCTCCTGTTTTCCAGAGGGGGTGTGGGTGGGGGGGAGTGGTTAGGGGGGGGGGGGCGGGGGGAAGAGGGGGGGGCGGCGGGGAGGGTCCAGCAGGGGAGGGGGGGGATTTTCGAAGGGGGGGGCTCCCGGGCTCAGGGGGGAAATTTTCCACAGTAAAGCGGCTGTGGATCGCGCTCCCTCAGGGGTCGGCACCTCCACCAATCTTGGAAGTTGCCTCCAGCGAGGGAAGATGATGATCCTGATTTCGGTGATGGTAGTAAGGTTCGGGCGTCTTAGGTGACCGACAGATCGCCCCCAGCACCAACATCTGAGATCACCTCCTCCCTGTGGAGATAGCCGCCTGTGTTGGTGTAGCCAGGCCTCCGACCTTCGTCGTGCCGCGGCTGGACTCGGCCCGATGGCCAGGCCCCACGAGGGGAGCCTGCGGGGTGCCCTGCGGGAAGCTTTGCGCAGGGGGTCGAGGTCGCGGTCGCAGCGCTGCAGGCCTTGCCTTGCGGGGGAACGCACGGCACTGCGTGCGCTGCTCGGCGGCTGCCCCGGGGATCGTCGTTCTCCGAGGTCCCCCCCTCTGGTTTTCTCGTGTCGTTTGGGAGCCCCCGGGGACCTTCGGGCCTCGTGCTCGGTGCCATCTGAGCCTCCCTCCAGGGGAACGAAGACTGGCCCAAACAGAAAACCTCGGAGGTCCGCGCGGATTGCTTGGATCCGCGCTGGACCCCCCCTCCCTGGCGCGCGGAGCGCGCCAGGGGCGGCGCCGGAGGCGCCGCCAGGGGGCCCCAGCGCCGATCCGAGAACGCCGCGCGCACCTGCGAGTTATCCTGCCTAGTGTCATTGTTCGTGCCCCTATCCCTGGAAATAGTTGGGGCCTTCCTGCGCCAGGCGTGCCTGGGCCACCTCAGGGCGCCCTTGGCCCGTCTCTGACGCTCTCGGAGGCCGCCGCGGGGGGTCTCTCCGGGTCGCCCAAGGGGGCCTTCTCTTGGGGCGCTCTGCAGCGCCGCCTCGGAGGTCTCTTGCGACCTTCCTGGGGGCCTCTTCTTGGGGGCCTCTTGGGGGCCTGTCCTCTCCGGTGCCCTTTGGAGGCCCCCTCGGCCGTCTCGGGGCGCTCTTGGCCTGACGCTTCTGGGAGGCCGGCTGGCGGTCTCTCTCCGGGTCGGCCCGGGGACCTTCCCTTGGGGCGCTCTGTGGCGCCGCCTCGGGGGTCCCTTTTGGGCCTTCCTGGGGCTCTCCTGCGGCCGTCTTGGGGGCTTTTTGGGCCCTCTTGGGGCCCTGGACCTCCCATTCCCAGAGGGCCGGTGTGGGTCTGATGGCTTTGGAGTGGCTCTCGATAGTCTGGTTCCGGAGAGCGTCTCACGCTTGTTTCATTTGAAGACCAGAATTAGCACCTACCAGCTCCTGCGAAGCTCCAGGACATGAACGCCCCAAGAGGCCCCCAGACCCTGGTGAGCCCCAAGGCAGGATCCATTTGGATGGGATCTAGTCGATTCGACATTGCTTTCGGCTGGCCCGATCCGATTCGATTCCGCAATTCCGACGATCCGATGCGGCCCGATGCTTGCAAGACGCTGTTGTGCATCCTGGCGCGGCCGATTCGATTCGATTCGATCTGATCCGGTTTATCGATTCGACGCTGGCCGCTCCTGCAAGATGTCCCCAAGGCGGCTCCAGATTGTCACATCCAACTCCCAATGCAGCCCCCAAGAGGGCTCCAGGGGAGCCCCTGGACTGCCCGAGGGGGGTGCGAACTTTGCTGCACCCTGGTGTGGACCCCTCAGACTGGGGACTGGGGGACAAGAATCTTTTCCAGACGGCCCAGGAGGACCCTGGGAGAATTCCAAGATGCCCCAGGTTTGGCTTGGGAGATCTTGGGGTCGTCTTGAGGCCTCGGAAGCCCATCGGAGGCGAAAAGGCGAGAAGGACCGTCACTGAAGCATCTTGGGAGGCTCCGAGGCCACTCGGAGCCGTCTCTGGGCCGCCTGGAGGCCTCCTGTCGGCGTGCCGGAGCCCGCAGCGCCTGAGCAGGCGGGGGGCTCGAGCCGAAACGGCGTGAGCTCAACTGGCTATGGCAGGAGGATGACGATGAGGATGAGGATGAGGAGTGAGGAGGAGTAGGAAGAGGAGGAGGAGCAGGAGGAGGACGAGGAGGAGGAGGAGGAGGAGGAGGAGGAGGAGGAGGGAGGAGGAGGAGGAGGCGATGGACGAGGACGATGAGGAGGCGGAGGACGAGGAGGAAGAGGAGGAAGAGAAGAGGAGGAGAGGAGGAGGCGGCGGAGGAGGGGAGGAGAGAGGAGGAGAGGAGGAGGAGGAGGAGGGGGAGGGGGAGGAGCAGAGGAGCTAGGAGGAGGGGGAGGGGGGGGGAGAAGGATCGTCATCAGGACAGGACGAGGTGACTGGAGCGGGCGGTCGACAGCGCGGTAGCACTAGGATGGGGAGAGGGCAGGGCAGGGAGGCGAGCAAGACTCCCAAAGTGCATGGGGCCCTCACGTCGAGGTGTCACTCCAGTGGCACTCTCACGAAGCACGGGGCTGGTGGCCATATCCGTGTTGGCTTGAGAGTTGTTGGTCGACAGGTTGCCTTTCGATCCCCGCACCCTTCTCGAAAACCGGACCTTCTTTACGATACCCGACAGTACGCACTAATGATGGCACATCTCATCGCCGTGCGATTGGCAGTTCTGTGGATGCCGAGTGCAGTCGCGGTCCAGTCCTTGGGGGTGCGTGGCGCGCTCGCCTCATCTGCAACGGTTGTCGCCAGCGGCACAACGAATATGACCTCCCATATGGACTCGTGCCAATACATGCAGGTCGCTGCATACCAAGCGGGCTACATCCAGTTGCCGTACGTGAGCAACATTCGAGCAATATCAATGTGGTTTGCTCCTTTCAAGGACGGAGGCTATGATTGGGAGTACATCTTTGACGCACGCAGTGGACTGGGAGGAGGACATTTTTCTTTTCTGCATTCGATGTCGACGATTAACCACGGCGTCAACTGGTATGGTTCAATCTATGTGAATGGGGCTGCCACCAACACGGCTGGTCTGCTATCCGCTGCCAGTTCTGCCTCGACGACTTACGCGCCATGGATTCACCTGTATGTCGAGGCAAACACAAACTTCAACGACGACATAACGATCTTCGCCCGGTACACCAAAAACGAATACTTGCCTGGGAAGGTTTAGTCAAGAGGCGTACGCCATTCCGCCGACCCTCAGAAGAGGAACGAAATCCACGGGCGAGGTCTTTTGAGTCTAGGCCTCCTGGGTGGGGTCGGAGTAGATGGGGTCGGAGGATTGCGCCACATCGCTGATGCATCGCCAATGCGGCTCGATGCGGGGCCTGATTTCCTCCGCGCCGGCGTCGCCGATGCACCGCCGACGTCGACGATGCATCGCCGGCGCATCGCCGCCGCATCTCCGATGCCTCGCCGATGCATCGCCGATGTATCGGCGAGGCGGCGCGATCCTCCGACCCCATCTACTCCGACCCCATCTAGGAGGCCTCTATATTGAGGGGGCCGGTTGGGGCCTCTGGAAGCTTCTCGTTGGCCTCTTGGAAGCCTTTTGGGCCCTCTGGGAGGTTCCTTCGGAGCCCGCCGGCGGTCTCGGGGGTCCTCTTGGGGCGGAGGGCTCGGCATGCCGTGCCCCTCTTGGGCCCCATGGGGGCCCTCTTGGGGGTCCCTTTGGCCGTCTTGGACGAAGTTGGCGCCAGAACGGCGACGATGCTAGACATGTCATTTTACACTGGGATTGGGGCGATGTTTGCTTCTTTGGGGCCCTCCTGGGGAGTCTTGGACGCCTCTTTGGCCGTCTTGAGGCCATGTTTTATGTTCTTGAGGCCTCCTGAGCGTGTTGGGGCCCAGCTTGAGCCAGCGGGCATGGCATCTTGGACATTCTGGAGGCCTGCGAGTGAGCCTCTGAAGGCTCTTGAGGCTTCGGGGTTGCGTTGGGGAGCTCGTACCCCGCCGCCCCCCTCCCCCCGGCCTCCCCTTCCCCGCCCCCCTCCCTCAAATGCGATGTTGGACCTTGGGCGAGGGGGGCAGGGGGGACGGGAGACATCCGCATGTCTCGCACGCCGTGTCCCCCCCTTGGGCAGGAGCGGGGGGCGGCGGATTCTGTGCAGCTGTGGCCCTCTGGGCTGTCCTCGTCCGATATCAACAGCGCGATGAACGGAGCGACGACCTCTGTCTCGCCCGTGGCTTCCTATTCCGCGGCCGACTTGAATTCGTACCGAGCGGGGAGCGCGACCCTGGTATCGGCGAGCGGGACGCCAGCATGTCCGCCAGCCTCGGCCGCGGCAGACACGCCCACCCCGACGCCCTTCCCGACGCCCTACCCGACGCCCTACCCGACGGCCTTCCCGACGCCTTACCCGACGCCCTACCCGACGCCCTACCCGACGGCCTTCCCGAACTTTAAACGGAGAAGGTTAAAGGCGAGGTATAAATCGAGCATGTACCGCTGCCGTGCCTGGCTCAAGCCGGGCCCGGCCAAATATATGACTGTGCCTCACTGAGGCGCACGACTTGCATCAGAGATCGGAAAATACCTTTTCCATTGACGATGCCCATCCTATCCTTTACTCCAGATCCCATGCTTCGTCTTGCACTCTTGCTCATGCGATATGAGCCAAAGCCTGGGATATGGCAACGCTTAAAGCGTAACACATACCTAAGCTTACCAGCTTGTTTTCGACTTGGTAGCGGAGCTGGCTACACTCTCGTGTGGCTGGCTCTCGCTCTGATTCCTGTAATCCACGGCACAACTTGGTGGACTACTACTACGGTGGAATACCATGTTGCGCCGGCTCTGCGAGGAGCGGAGCCAGTCCGCGATCGAGCTAGCGGGGCAACCCGCGAACTCGAGACGCTCTCTCCTACTTCACTGCGCTACTTCACTCCCGACTTCCACCAGATGCCAATCGGCAACTCGATCGAGAACGTGGTCACCCTGCGGGGCTACCCGCAGCGGGGCCACCTGCATCCCGTGCCAGTCAGGCGCCTCACGGCTACTACGCCAGAGCCTGACAAACCACAGCCTAAACCAATCACCGAAGCCGAAATGCACATGCATTGGATCAAGATAACTATATTCGGCATTCTGTGGGTAATAATGGGATGTGCTGTGGGATACATGCGGCAGGGGATGGACGACACGCGTACTACTGGCCCTTCATGGGACCCTGCCGGTACTACGCCTTTTCGCGAATACGTTCGCGAAGTACATGCATGGTTAAACGTAACGAGTGGCAATATGACACCACCACAACAAGCTGCAGCACTACAACGAGGCCTTCAAGGTCTGGCTCGTCGTATCGCCATGCAGGTCCCCTCCCAGATCATCAATTATGGTGTAACTGTCAATGGACAGCCAACGGATGCAGTAACATATATACTGTACTTACTGAGCACCAAATTTGAAAATCTGGAAGATGAGCGCCAGCTCAACTCTGGCACTGCCCTTATCGACTTCCGCGTCGAAAGGGGCGAGCGAATCGACTCAGTATTAGCTCGATTCGAGATGGCCCGTGACGAGGCTAACTCTGTTGGCTTTGTCATCCCCAACTTTCAGATCCTAACGCTGATTCTCTTCAGAGCGTTAGGCGTTGGCGCGTCACGAGCCCAACACCTGCTTGAGCCCTTCAATCATCAGATGCCCCGAACACAAGCAGACTATGACAGGCTGCTGACCAGGATGAGGAACTACGGACATGTTGCCGAGCGCTCTCCTGGCAACATAGCGGGTATCTTCACAGGGCACCACTCACATGCAGGTGTCTACGCCACGACTGCGGGGTCACCCGCTGGTCCTGGCGAGCCAAATCCCTGGGCTGACCCAGCCGATATGCCCAACGAGGCCACTGCCCTTTTAGGGCAGACTGGCCAGGCATCGGCAGAGGCAGCTGAGGCGAACGCCTGGTCGAATTACTCGCCAGGCGCCGCCTACACTGCAAGCCCGCCCTCGGGCACAACCCTCTGGGGCCAAGCGGAGTCATCCGCTCAAGGGTCTCAGCCGCCCTCACCGTTTGAATCTGGCACTGACACGGATACCTCATCTGACGATGAGCACAATGGCATAGTCTCTGCTGGTAATGACTACCCAGCGGATGACACTCACCTCTCTGAACAACAAAGAGCGGAAGCCGCCTTTATGGCTTATCGCAAATCAAAACGCCGTTGGAGGCGCTTTATGAAGAAACCAGTCAGAAAGGTGAGACGTGCAGTACGCCGACATTTCAAACGATTTGGAAAGGGTCGTGGCAAAGGGGGTCGCAGACGCCGTATGCATGGTAGGGGTATTACTGCTTTCCTCACGTCCTTAACTGATATGGCTTTTGAAGAAGTTCTTATCGGAGGCAAAGGTCGGGGTCACAGGCGGACCTCCGGTAAGGGAAAAGGGCGGAGGGGCAACCCTAGGGACGCTTCTGGCAATACTATGAAGTGTCATACATGCGGTAGCACAGAGCATTTGCGCGATCAATGCCCGAAGGGGAAAGGAAAGGGATCCGTACATTTGGCTCAAAATTCTTTTATGGATGACATAGATTACATTGACTACGAGTTTTACGTCAATCCAGAAGCGGCTCCCGCCGCGGGCTCCTCCACGTATTACGTGATGGCCCGCTACGCTGAAGCAACTGTAGCCCTGGAAGACTACGCAGTGACCCTCTTCGACGAGTTCCACGGCTGGGACGAGGTCGACGAGGTCGCGTACAATGCTTGGTTCGGTCTTCCAGCGGGGCCACCCGCCGGCGACGAGGTCTCCGAAGCCGAGACCGTCCCGGCAACAGAGGAAGAACTCACCGCCGTGCTGGCCCCGCAAGTGATTGGCATGCCGTTGCTGCCAAATCCTTCGTGGGCTGGTTCGGAGGCGGGAGACGCCGATGACGAAATGCGGGGCCATCCCGCGTATTCCGACTCCGAAGAAGCCGAAGAAGATTATAAGGACATGCTCCAAGAGCAGGTCTCAGAAGCAATCCGACTCCTGAGTGCGCCAGCACATCAGCAGATAACCATGAACGAACTGCTGTCACACCCAGGAGCTGCACGTCTACGTCCATACTTGGATTCGGACATGTCAGCATCTCAGATGCTGACAGCACTCCAAGCTCTAGCGGGGTCACCCGCCGAAGAGACGCCAGACGCAACAGCGGGGCCACCCGCTTGGTCTATGGATGTATTCATGCAAGGTTGTGATCAAATGGACATTAACGACCTCACGATGGAGCAGTTAAACGACATCGGGTACTTCAGAAGCCCGTATCAAAACGTGTTCATGGTCCAGGACAGCTCAGAGGACTCGGAGGACATGCGCTACGCCAAGAGGGACAGACGACCGTCGCCTCCCCGAGACTCAGAGCATGACGATCAAAGGCCAATGGCACGCGGTAGTGCGTCAGCGGGGCCAGCCCGCAGAAGGAGCCGTTCAGCTCCCAGACGCCCTACACATGATGAATCGGGCTATCCATACAGTACTGAGCACTCCGTCGGAGTATCCGCTCAGCATGTGCCGGATTGGTACATCAAATGGTACCCCGGCTACTCGATGGACACGCTTCGCCACTGGTATTCTAAGGAGTACTGCACTAAAAGGGACGAAACTGGCGCGATAATACGTACCAAGGGTGGCAAGACCAAGACGCCAGAGGCTTGGGACAAAAGGGCTAAGAAACAGGAGATCATCAACGATCGCAAGACATACAGGAAACAAGTATGTCAGTGCGAGCCCTTCAAAGGTCACATGCGCAGGTGTCCGATGGACCGCCCCTCCAGGAGCCCTCATCACGGTGAGACCCCGTGGAATTGGTCTCATGGAGATGACGCTGGCAACGTCCATGATCCTAATAAGGAGGTCCCTGGAGGAGGAAAGCGCATCACCGAAGCCGATCGTGTCCCTATGACCGAAGAGGTGGCCAACATCGTCAGGGAAAATTGGGTACAGCTTCCCAATGACCATCGCCTCAAGGAATGGAACCGCCGATTCCATAAAGAGGCGGGGTCACCCGCAGGATCCAGTAAAGAGGCGGGGTCACCCGCAGGATCCAGCAAAGAAGCGGGGTCACCCGCAGACGCGGCGCCAGCCGCTGGGTCCGCGGACGACGATTGGATAGCTGTTGCATCTGCTGCTGGGTCCGCCGCCGGCACTGACCACACCGAACTGAATGAAGAATGGGCGGCGGAAGACGGCTCAGAGAATCCATTCCCTGATGGATGCGCCTGCTGGTACTACAGCTCTTCGGCGCAGAAGTGGTTTTGCACGAGGGTAATCTATCGCCATGAGAATGGCAAGTACAAGCTGGCCATAAAAGGTACTGCTGACATCGACCAGATGAGGCGGGTCATCCATGATCATGGCCAGCCAGAAGGCCCTCCTAGAGACCCTCCTGGTCCACAGCCGGGCAAGGGCAGCAGACCACCTCCAAGACCTAAAGCCGACTCCTCGTCTTCACCGACTCCTGCGAAAAGGCACCCGTCCAAGAGCCCCGAAGGCACACATGGGCGGGCGAAGGCCAGAGGGATCGCCAAGACGGACGACCCTGAGCCGGCAGATCCTCCCGGTCTGTCCGTGACAGAGAGGAAGAAGGCTTTTGCTGGACCATCGACCCCGATGCCACAGGCGACCCAAGGCGATGTCAAGGACGAAGTTCGCGACAAGCCTCAGGCAGCTTTCCGAGGTGACTGGACTCCAACTCTGCATCAGCCGCGCCTTGCACCACGACCAGGTTCGGCGCGAATGAAAGCGCAGCCGAAGCCCGAAGCTGGGATGCGGTCGGTGCGGGCAGAAGCGGCCGCCAAGGCTAAGGAGGACAAGGGCTCTGCGGGGCCACCCGCTAAAGCGGCGCCAGCCGTAACAGCGGGGACGCCCGCAGAAGGCACTCTCTCAAGAGAAGAACGCTTCAGAGTCCTCAAAGAATTTGGCGACCAACAAAAACTAACCGATGATGCAGCTGCTGACGAAAGTCACCCGATCCCTGGCGCGGAGTCATCCGCTGGAGCTGCCTCGTCAGCCGCAGGCTCTGCTGGGCCACCCGTTAAAGCGCCGCCAGCGGCATTAGCGGGGCCGCCCGCACACGGGCAGCCAGCAATGTCTGTTCTTAGGAACATCCCTCTGGGAGCCATCGAATGCTGGCAAGGCATTGAAGGCAAAGGCCCGAAGCGCACCATAAACCCACGAGTCACTCCAGACGACACGGACCGATACGAGGTCATTAATTGTCCTGATCGTCGTAACTTCGAGTGCCGCAACGACTGGGAACGTGAACAACAAACCGTGGGAAATATGTTGCGAGACAGGCCGCCACTACGCGTTGCGCAGCATAAAGCAGAGCTCCTGAAGGTCATGGAGAGGTTCGGCATGGATCCGACTTTGCCGCGTGAAGGGCAGATGACCAAGGTGTCAATATGGTTTTCTACAGCCCTACGCCACAGTCCATATTGGAAGGACGGATTCAGCCGACACTTCGAAAAGATCAGCACTTTCGATCCATACGATGGCTGGGTTGTCGTTGACGATCTGCTGACAAACTGGACTGAAAATGATCAGTGGAAAGGCTATCGTGAAATGCACGAGGTGCTGATCAAGGGCAGGCCCCACACGTCATACGTGTATTGGGTGCTGCTAAACTGCTGTGAGATGATTGACCATCACGGCATGCAGAAGGGCAGGCTCCAGATGAAGTGCGTTGAGGACAGCATGCTGCTGCCTCCCAGGTTTCGACCAAAGGCACGCAGGCCACAGTACTTCATCAGAGCCACGAACGGCCACAGCAGTCCAGGCATCCACTGTCCCGAGTCGCTGTACAAGCCGATCACAACATGGATGAAAGAACCAGACGACCCAGTATATTTCATCCACGGGACACAGTGGGAGTATGTCAAGGACATTCTTGCTAATGGCCTTTCATGCCTCGCACAGGACAACCCTAAGAGGAAGGGGGGGCGCCAATTTGTGCACGGCTGCCCCTACCTCCCGGGCGACCCGAGGATTCAATCGGGCATCCGTCCTGACTCGGAGGTGCTCATATTCTGCAGCATCAACAAGATGCTGTCCAGTGGCTTCTCCCTATGGAGATCAGCAAATGACATAGTCATGACACGAGGCCACGACGGACGTATACCGCCCGATCATATCCTCCAGATTGTGAGCATTGCGAAATATCGGGTCGGCGAAGCCTGGAGCAATCCGCTGGCTTATGACAAGTCGCGGAGGCGGGGCCAACCCGCGGACAGGATTCGCACCGATGACTACCTGCCACTTAAAATGTGTGACAGAACTCTGGGTGTAATGGAAGATCACGCCATGTACCTAAAGGGCTGGACTAAGACGGACGGTCGTCCATTCAATTTGGTCATGACCGAGCAAGATGTTGCTCCACGACCGTACGACACACAGACAGTCCTCATGATGAATGCCCAGGAGGACGAGGTCATGCCTGAAGCGGGGCCACCCGCAGGTGCGGGGGCACCCGCGGTAGACACCTCGGACGGTTCATGGCAACAAGTGGTCACACCAGTAGCAACGGTAGCATCTCCTTGGAGGCCGGACCAGCAGTCATGGGTCCAGGCCCTCAACAGCCATTTGACATCAGCCGACGTCTCTGGACTAACCGATCAGCTATACCGTGCTGACCCGTGGGCGGTGCACACAGGTATCCAAGACGCACAGCAGAGGAACCTGCGCCCTCCTGCGGGGCCACCAGGCGTCCTAGGACCACAACCACAACGCCCTCCGCAGCAAGCTGGAGGTGCGAGGTTTGTCCCTATGGGCGGTTCAGATGGTGGCTCGCCGTTTCGGACTCCGCCGTCTGAAACGAGCGAGAACAGCTTGTGGCAAAGACTCCAGGCGATTCGCGGGAATCCGGCGCTCGCAGCAGCACTCCAGGCAACCACTCCCTTTGGCACTCCGAGGGGTAGTGAAGGAGGAGTGGCTGCGGGGACACCCGCCGAGCGAACGCCTGCGGAGTCACTCGCACATGCGGGGCCACCCGCTGACGGACAGCAAGGTTCAGACTACGAACGTCGGGCAGCCAACTTGAGAGCACAGGCTACCTTTCTGCAGCAACAAGCTGATAGAGTGCCCAGCCTGTTGCGGAACCGCAACATAGATGTTACGAATCATGGCGACTTTCGGCCTCTCTGGAGCTGGACTTCTGAAGATGCTCCAAATGCTGATCCCACGAATCCATATCGACAGGTGTTTATTCCAGGAATAGCATCACACCCAATATATGGATGGGACAATCATGGACCAGCAGAGGCACAGGCCATGGACGCGCCGATGTACCCGGAGTACTACGCGCAGATGAATAACACTCCTATGATTGCGGGGCCACCTGCGAACGAATACACTCGGAATCTTGCCAATGAGATGTTTCGTTTGCAGTTTACACGAGCGGTCGATGCGCAGTCTATGCCGCACTACGCCTACATGCCCACGCCGACGGACCCCGAGACCGTGGTTCAGCCAGCTGGTCTCGCGGTGCCAGCCGCTATGGGCAGCATGCCAGACTACATCCGCGACGTGCACGACACGCAGCAAGCGATACTGGCATCTAGGCAGCAGGCTCGGGACAACGCCAGGCTGCGCCAACAACGCGCGATCCAGAGAAGGATCGAGCGTGAAACCAAGCGGGGACACCCGCAGACGCGGGGCCACCCGCTGAACGGACAGATAGACGGCCGCCACCGACGCCATATCGGGAGGGCGAAACCACTTTCGAGCGCCAAGCTCGGACTCGCCCAGACGTGCCTGCTCCAGTCATTTCAGACTACAACTTCACACAGTGCCCAATCTGTATGGACACCTACGAGATGGGCACCACAGTGTGGAGACTGGCGTGTGGGCACTTCTTCCACGATATATGCTGGGATCGTGTTGCACAGCAGCACGTCCGCAATCAGCGGCCAGGTGCGCCGAACGAGGCCCCCTGCGCTGTATGTCGTGGGCCGGGCATAATTACAGCACATTTCCCGTGTGCTGGACAGCGCGACGCTGAGTCGGAACAAGCGCGCCAGCAGGAAAGGTACGTGGCAGATGCCCGGGAAATGCGTCGGCTACGGGAAGCAGTGGAGGCACTAGAGGCTCGAGCCGAACACTCGGCGGAGCCATCCGCACGTGCCCCAGCTGCACAGGCATCCCCCTGGCCAGCGCCAGAGCAAGGCATCCAGATGCCAATCCTGCCTACGCTTCGAGCACAGGAGCCCCCAGCAGCGGGGCCACCCGCCGAAGCGGCTCCCGCCGCCAAAGCGGGGCCACCCGCAAATGGACCTCCGAATCCAGGATTCCTGAGGGCAATGGAGGCCAACATCAGGCGGAGTGGCAGGAGCGGAGGCGGCACGCGCAGGCCGACTGGATCATCCAGGACCTCACGTGTGGCAAGCCCGGTCAGCGCTAGGAGCCGGGCAAGCGCTGAGAGCGCGGAGGCAGCCCAGTTCCACACCACATTCATGATCGATACAAAAGGGCTGACCTATGCACGTGACGACACGGACACGCTGCCGCCAGGAGGTGAATGGATGTCCACACTCTCTGCGAATTATTGGGTTCTTGAACAGGAACCAATTACCGTAGAGGAGCGCCGCCAATATGAGCAGATGTGGTGCACCGAGTTAACCATGAGCCAATGGGTGCTTGAACAACGCCTGTTGAAAGGCACACTCGGTTCACAGATTACGTACCACACCGATGACCATGGTACGATGGCTCTGGCAGCGCGGAATGGGACATTCTTTCCCGACGAAGACGGACTGCCGTGCATCTCGTTCATGCTAGACATTGGCTCCAACGTGAACATCATTGGAGCCAATACGGCGCGAACCTTCCAGGAGGCTATGGCCAGGTACAATCACAGACCTGCCATATGCACCCTGAGCAAGACCCTCTACATTAACGGTGTCGGTGAGGGTGCTGCGATATGTCGGAAAATGGTCAACTTCAAGATCGGGGTGCAATGCGCCAATGAGGCAAGCCCCCGTATCGAGGAGTATGCCTCCAACATCGCAGAAGGCTCGGGTGCCAACCTCCCGGCCATCTGGGGCCTTGGTGCCATGGAAGCACGTGACACGATCATCGTGCTGAAGCCAGGCTACCAGAAGGTTATCTTCCCCAGCGGTGATTACACTCTGAAGCTGGGGAGGGGCGCCAAGGTCCTGAGGGCGAAGAAAACTCCCTCAGGACATCTAGCCATTCCCTGCGGTTTGTATGACGGGGCTAAAAGCCAGACGGTCACGAACACCTTCACAATCCGCAGCAGTCGAGATGGCTACACCGAGACGGAGAACGAAGAGGACCCCGTCAATGCGGGGTCACCCGCCGGTGTAGGTGCGGGGCCACCCGCCGGAGTAAGTGCGGGGCCACCCGCCGAGACCACAGCGGGGCAACCCGCGACGGGACAGTCCATGACCGTCACGACTGATACGTACATTGTCGAGCCGTATCTCGACAAGCAGCTCCTGGAAGACACGACCCGTTTGATCGTGGACAGGACGCTGAACAGCTGGTGGGAGGGCCAACAGTGTCCCGAAGGGACCTGGCCACATATGAAGGATGCCCTGAAGTCCAAGATATTTTGGGCAGTCCAGGAGGCGGTGAATAAATGGACGCCTGAGAACCAAGCGGGGCCACCCGCGACACCGCCACCACCACCAAGCTACACGGGCGGAGGTTCGTCGGACTCTGCGGGGCCAACCCGCGTGGAGATCGTGAGCGTAGCCGCACCAGCGACTCCTGCGGAGCCATCCGCTAACAGCATGCCCCCGAGTCAGACGGCAACGTGGTCACACGACCGCCGCTGACGGGGGCAGGCGGGCGCGCCGGCGGCGCTCGCTTGCGAAGAGAAGCCGAATACCGGCCTCCTCGCTACATACGTTGGCCGCGCTGAGGCCCGAGAGGAAAAATATCATTCAAAATGTCTTGTCATCGAAGATATTCGCACAGCTTGCGCTGAACTCCGAACCCGTGGATATATATGCGACCGGATTACCCATAATGAGGTAATGACTTCAACTGGAACACAGTATTTGGGAAATTTGTTGGCAGGAGACTACAATATGTTGTGGGTGGCCACACCCTCTGATTGGTACGTTCGTACTCCAGGAAAGAGGGCGGGACCACATTATCAACGTATACAAAATCTCCTGATCAAAGCGCGTGCTCTGAGAATGCAGATAGTTATCCTGGGGCCACCCGGGTATTTCTGGAAACAGGGTCCGATCAAAGATGTTATCGAAGATTTGAAGCTAAGCATTATACGAATGAGACTCTGTCATTTCGGTATCAAGTTTGACCGATCCAGTAAATATCCCAGTGGTTCTTATATACAAGTTGCTACATCTTGTCCTCATATACCGATAAACTTATGGAAATGTACTTGTGGCTCACACAAGGAGCATGATTTGGATTGGTATGGCCAAGATCAGCAACGTGCCGAGTTTCGGTATAAAACTTTGGCTATCATTATTGCACGCTTCCTTGATCAACTCGATAAAGCCAACATGATCAGGAATGAGCGGAGTGCGGTACACCTCAGTGTGTGTACTCGCGTTGACAAAAAGGTCAGACACTACGTCCAATGTCCACAAAAGGGCCCTCAATGGGACCATGTTGTTCGTAGAGTCACGACCGACCTGGACACGAATAAGATCGTTCAAGATATTAGAATTCAGGATCAGCCAACTGGGTGCAATTATGTAGCTCCATTACCTGATGGGGTTACAAACATCAGTACTCGGCTATACTGGGAGCCTCCGGCTCCAGTTCTTCATGGCAATGGTGAGTCGCGAAGGCCACGCCCAAAGCGTGTGACGATCGTCGACGACGATCGATCTCCTCCCCCTTCGATTGAGCGTTGCCAAACGCGACCCACCAACAACCTTCCTGAAATTCCGCCATTTCCTGACTTTACAGCGGATTCCTCCGCAGCGGATCTCTCCGCGGAAACTGCGTTGCCCACTGATGCCAGGATAAAACAGAAAGAAAAGCAGAAAGCTGACAAAGAAGCCGGCATCAAACCGAAGAAAGTCCCGAAGAAAGTGGAAGACGGTAACGACGACTGTGGAGAGGACCTCAAAGGGCTTGACTGCTCCACATATTCAACGACGTTCCTCTTGACGACTCGGACTCGGACAGCGAATCAGAGGACATCTTCATGATGTTACCGGCGGGGCAACCCGCTGACTCACATGCTGATGTCTTCTCGATAGTCCAGTCATTATGCTACGGCAGAAACAATCAAGTGGACATGCTTGAATTATGTGGGGGCAAGGGTGGTATATCCATATTAGCCTTCAAGAGGGGACTCTCGTCAGGCGGGAACCTTGACAAGATATCTATGGTTGACCTTGGAAACTCGGAAGTACAAAGAGCAGTCCTCCACTACCTCAAGACTTGCTTTGTCAAGATCACGATTCTGCAGCCAAGCTGCAGAACTACTGGACTTCCCTTCCTATTTCAACGCACAGGTCAATCATGATACGTGGCTTAAACACCACAAAGAGGACCTGCCTCACATCACGTTCTGTGGAACAGTCGCTCTATTACAAGACGACCTAAGACGTTTCTTTCTCAGGGAACAACCAATGGGCACGTGGGTGGATGAGATCCAGCCATGGAAGGAACTGGCACAACGCAAGGTCACTTGCCAAACGATTATTGATCAGTGCACGACTGGTCTCAAAGATTCATTTGGACAATACATCCGCAAGCCAACACAGATGATGGCAAACAAAGAAGAGTTGTTGGCACCTTTCAGAGGCAAGCGTTGTCCAGGTAATCATGTGCACGCCAATGCTTGTAATAAAGAACTAGCAAGGGCGGCACAGTATACCTACAGAATGCAGTCACTGATCGTTGATGCGGTGCAAATCGCCAAAGACCTGTTTGCTTACGGTCGCGATCCATTCGCGAATCGTGAACGCAGCTATGCGTTCGTAACAAACAGTGCTGGCTACGACTTGGACGACCCAACAATCCGGAGACACCCAAACGGAGAAATCTGGCGACCACCACCTGGCGGTCTTGGGTGCCCTGGCTGTGTGGACAACAACTACAAGCAATCACCAAAGCACAGCAGGGATCCGAAGATGTGTCGGTGGTATGATGTTGAACCGTATTACTGGGACTGTCCAAGCTGTAAGAAGGAATATCAGAAGAGCAATCCTCACCACACCAAGATATCTGGCCAATGCAGATTCGCCGAAAAATGGAAGCTGCCAGATAACTTTGGCCAGCCGCGCCCGGCGGGGCAAGCCGCTCCTGCGGCGCCAGCCGCGGAAGCGGCTCCAGCCGCAGAAGCGGCGCCAGCCGCAAAAGCGGCGCCGGCCGCGAGAGCGCGCATACGCGCGCCTAGGCCGCCACGGCCTGGTGAGGGCGATCCAACCGCAGGCGCCAGCAGCCATGACATCACCAGAGCCGACGGGGCTAATGGTGGCAACAGTGGCGCTGGCAGCTCTGACGATCACCGTAGACTGCCACAAGTTGCAGCAAGGCGCGGACGCATGGAGGGAGGAGATCCTCCACCACCGCCGCAGCCTCAAGCAGAGCCGAGGCCAAGGCCAAGGCTCCCTGATTGGACTCGCTTCGACGTTCAGCTCAGCCTCCAAAACCTGCGCAGCTTCGACCCAGCTGTAGTGCAGCGAGAACTCCGCAAACTCCACCTGAGATGGTTTCATGCCAAGGAGCCAAAAATGCGGATGATTCTAACCAAGGTTGGTCTGGGTGAAACCCGTTTGAGTCTGATCAAAGGCATTTGTGACTCGTGTAGAGAATGTCGAGCCTGGGACAAACCAGGCAACACGGTGATGCCTTCTGTGTCACTGCCAGGACGTTTCAACGAGGAAGTCGAATGTGATCTTTTCTTTTACAAACAGGAACATATTGTTTTTCACATCATCGACCGTTGTATTCGCTGGGCAGCTGGCACAGAGATTCCTGATAAAGCCATGCATACTGTTCTCGATGCCTATCATACGACTTGGATGCAACATGGCCCTGCTAAAATCTTATACTCCGATGGGGAAGGAGCACTGAATAATGATACAGCAAAGGCCATCCTTAAGGCTAAGGGAACAGAGCTTCGTATTCGAGCGCGTGGCCAACACGCTACAACTATCGAAGCTAGGAACGGCATCCTGCGACACCTCTTACACGTGATGGGAGAAGAATTGAATAGATTAAATATTCCTCTCAATTTCACTCGTCTCTTACATGAAGCCTTGTTTGCCAGCAACGCATTTACCTTCTACAATGAAGTGTCTCCGTACAATGCGCTGTATGGCAGACAACCAGCTATGCTTCCCGATTTCCCTGTCTTGGATCATGATCAGTCCGCTGAATCATCAGATCACTCAAGGGAGGAAACAATCAGGAGGGTTAGTCTGGAGGCAATCACGCAGGCCACTGCGGTTGCCAAGACGAACAGGGCTCTCCGTACGAAGACTACTGCTACGGGTGAATTTCACTACAAAGAGGGAGATCTCGTGGACTATCATCGCCCGACCACCACGAAAGACGACTGGGGTGGATGGAGTGGTCCATACCCGGTCATCCGCAACGAACCTGACCGAGGCCAGGTCATCGTGAAGGTCGGCAGTCGCGAGGTGCGAGTACAGTATCCTGACACACGACACACGCTGTACATCGAAGCACTTATGGTCCGCGAGATAGGATCGGACAATACGGCCCTTCGGACAGTATTGGCCTTTATTGCCGGTCTGCCAGCGGGGAAACCCGCCATGACTTTCGGATATCTACCAGCGAAACAGGGTCGGCTGCAGATGACTGCTGCGAGCCGACTTTCGCCTAAGGTGCACTTGGCTCTTCAGTACCTCATACGCAACTACTTTCGTATTGAAAACGTTGTTGCTGTACGACTTGCCAAGAGCCTGACGAAGTTGCCTGCTGCACCCTATGCAGACAGCTGTACACTAGTGCACTATGATAATGATGTGACCCCTGGTTTTCATTACTATGAAGCTGATGGCACTGCCTTGAACATCTATGACATCACAGGATCTACACACTCACGCATCATCCAGTGTCTTAAATCCAGGAAGCCGTCTGCTGGATTTGACCAAGACCTCACTAAGTTTGAGGAACTCGCTGATGGTCCACCACCAAGCGAATCACCTCCAGCAGCTGCTCCTGAGGAGCCTCCTACGGATAACGATGGTCGGCTCCCGACCATCATAGAGGAAACAGAAGAAGATCTGGATGCTTTTGTCTTGAAGTCGTGGTATGCTGAACTGATGGATGACAGAACACTCCTTGAAGCTGACACAGAGGAAGTCATGCATACAGTTCCCACATACATGACAGACACACAGTGTGTGTTAGTCTCTACGACCTGTGAAGATGTGCAAGGCCACTTGCCGGAGCGGGGTCACCCGCCAGGATACGACATGGACACTTCTTACTACGTTCCTTTATGCTCCACGGATCCGGATAGCAAATATGATCTGGACTCCGATGAGCACGGGAAGTACATCGAGCTCTGCTTCACTGCAGACATGTCCAAAGTCGTCCTGTCCGAGCAGCAACACCGATTGTTGGATGACAGCAGCGTCACAACTATGCGAGTATACGTTAGCGCTGCCTCCAAACGTGCCGTGGTCGTCAAGGAAGACGATCTACTCACGAAGGCCGACATCCAAGCAAATCCGGTCAAAGTTTCCAAAGCCCTCTACACAGAATTGAAGACTTGGCTTGACAACAAATGCTTCCAGATGACTGACTTAAGCAAGGCGTCTAACATCATGACGTCACGCTACGTATACAAATGGAAGTTTGTCAAGAACGAAAAGGGCGAAATGGAAAGGACGATCAGGTTACGCTTGGTACTCCGTGGCTTCATGGACCTTGAAGCCTTTGATGTCGAAACCTTCTCTGGCACGGCAAGGAGGTCAAGCCAGAGACTGCTCGCAAGTTCTGCTGCATGCAACAAAGCTTGGATCATCGCTTCCCTGGACATCAACATGGCTTTCTTGAAGGGACTGACCTATGGCGAGCTCGCCGCGGCAACGGGCGAGAAAGAGCGTGTGGTGTGCTTCACACTACCACCTGGGTCAGCAGCTGTCCTTCGCACACTGCCAGGCTTTGAGTCATATGACGAATCAAAGCATTGTCTCCGGTGTCTGAAACCGGGGACGGGCACGAAGGATGCTCCCAGGGCATTCTCGCTGAAGCTCAGGTCCATCACTAGGAGCTTTGGGCTACAGCCTACTTCATACGACGAAGAGTTCGAGATGAGCCCAAACCTCTTGACAGCCAAGCACGTTGATGACATCAATATGACTGGGAAGGAAGAGGCTATTGACAAGTATGTCAAGTGTGTTGAAGATACGTTTGGGAAGTGCAAACTGAACAAGCACACATACACAAACTGTGCCGTTCGGTACAACAAGACCGATGATGGGAGCGTCACTCTCGATCAGGACGAATACATCAAACAGCTTCGTCCTATCACACATCCAGAACTCACAGGAGCTGATCCTGAGAGCAAAGCGACAAAGACGATTTCTGATATGTTCGTCAGTCTTCGTGGCGCTCTAGCCTATGCGTTGATCACGCAGGTATGGCTGATGGTCTATGTTGTCTCACTACAACGTATCCAGGAACCGACAAACATCCAGGTACGACGACTAAACGCGGTTACCAGAAAGCTACAGGCAGGTCCGAAGAAGATCGTGTATCAAGCTATGACCCCAACAGGAGAAGTCGACCTGCATAGCGATTCTGGCTATCGTCGTCTCAACGGAGATGAAGACGACGAAGTCAAAGGCTATGGTATCCGCGGGGCTAACCTGCTGAGGCGTGGCCACACGCAAGCGGGGAAACCCGTCGTGCACCTGGTGGACGCATACTGCAAGTCTCATCGACTGCAGGTGCGTTCGAGCTACTCTGCGGAAACACTGGCAGCAGCCCACAACTTGGAAGACTGCTACCCGACCATTGTAACGCTCCACGAGCTACACTCGGGACCATTGACCCCCACACAGTTAAAGAACATATTGGAAATGGGTGGTCTATGTATCAAAGTCACTCTGACTATTGATGCCGAGTCTGTCTTCAAGTCTTTGTCTAGCAAAGATCTGAAGAAGCCCACAGAATGTACTCTGCTTGGGCACATCAGCTGGATCCGCCAGATGATGGAACGCGGAATCGTGGAAAGCGTCCAATGGTGTGACACGCGGGATATGACTGCCGATGGTCATACCAAAGGTAGTATTGACCGCGCGTTGCTCCTACAAGTAATGGCCGGCCAGCAATCCTTCAAGCACGAGCTGAAGAAACATGCGCCGTATAGGGCGGGCAGGTCGTCTCAGGACGGCCCTGCCTCCCGAGCCAGCGGGGAAACCCGCGGGCAGGTGCGCTTTAGTAGCGAGGAAACTCGCCGGTAGCGAGGCTACTCGCGCGCCCTTTCCTTGTAGGCAGCCGCTGCTGCTTAGCACTGTTTTTCCGCATAATGTAGAAGTGCGGTACCTGCTCGTCTCCTCCCCCTCCGACTTTAAACGGAGAAGGTTAAAGGCGAGGTATAAATCGAGCATGTACCGCTGCCGTGCCTGGCTCAAGCCGGGCCCGGCCAAATATATGACTGTGCCTCACTGAGGCGCACGACTTGCATCAGAGATCGGAAAATACCTTTTCCATTGACGATGCCCATCCTATCCTTTACTCCAGATCCCATGCTTCGTCTTGCACTCTTGCTCATGCGATATGAGCCAAAGCCTGGGATATGGCAACGCTTAAAGCGTAACACATACCTAAGCTTACCAGCTTGTTTTCGACTCCCGACGCCCTACCCGACCCTCTCTCCGACCCCCTTCCCGACTCCCTATCCGACCCCTTACCCGACTCCCTACCCGACGGCCTTCCCGACGCCTTTCCCTACGGCCTTCCCGACGCCCCACCCGACCCCCTACCCGACTCCCTACCCAACGGCCTTCCCGACGCCTTTCCCTACGCCTTTCCCTACGCCCTTCCCGACGTCCTCCCCGACCCCCTACCCGACGGCCTACCCAACGGCTTTCCCGACGCTCTTCCCTACGCCCTTCCCGACGTCCTACCCGACGGCCTTCCCAACAGCTCTCCCGACGCCCAGCCCAACGCCCAGCCCGACGTATCCTCAGGGTTGGCCGACACCACATCCGACGTTTCCTCCTGCAGCTCCCATGGCGGCCGGAGCCGGCGCAGGCGTGGCTGCCACCGGTGACCCCCATCTTCAAAACGTTCATGGCGAGCGGTTCGATTTGATGAAGCCAGGCGTTCACGTTCTGATAAACATCCCTCGTGGAACGAGCGTTGAAGACGCATTGCTTCGCGTGCAAGCCGATGCACGCCGAGTGGGTGAACGCTGCGCGGATATGTACTTCTCAGAGATAAACGTTACTGGGTCGTGGGCAGTTGCTAAGCAAGTTGGAGGGTACCACTTCAGCGCATCGCGAAGTGATGTCGGGACCCCTGGATGGCTTGCTTTTGGCACGGTTGAGCTGAAAGTCGTTCATGGACGCACGGACACTGGCTTCGCGTACTTGAATGTGTACGTTAAGCATTTAGGGCGAACAGGGTTTGATGTCGGAGGTCTTTTGGGCGAGGATGACCACAAAGACGTGATCATTTCTTCAGGGGCATGTGCGATTCGCACGGAGCTCAGTGCGCGTTCGGCCCCAAATGGCTGGATCCGTTCTACGTCCTCTGTCGCACTTGCATCCTTTGCTTGACTGGCAGCGTTCGGATTTCAACTAGTGCATGGCTGACGTGCTTTCTACCCATGCCTTCATCGAAGACTGCGCCGAGGTACCCTTTTGTTTTGTTGCGCTAGGGCGCTGTTACTCCTGCTCCTATGCTTTCAAGCGAGATTTCTACTGCTGTGTCGGATATTCGTGTTGACCAGGATCTATGAAGTTGTGCAGCCGCGGGATTCTGCCCCCGCGCTCGGGCGGCCACCGAGGGGGGAGGCCTCTTTTTGGGGTATCTCGGTGGCCTGGCCTTTCGGGGTCCCCTGGGGGCCTCCTGGGCTGCCTCGGGGCGCTCCTGGCTTGTTTGATGCTTTCGTAGGCCGTCTCGGGGGTCTCTCTGGGTCGGCCTGGGGCCTTCTTGGGGCGCTCCAGCGCCGCCTTGGAGGCCTCCAGGACCGTATTTGGGGCCCTCTTGCGACCGTCTCGGGTGTCTTTGGGGCCCTCTTGGGGCCCTGGGCCACCTGCGTCCAGAGGGCTGGTGGGTCGTATGGCTTTCGATGCTGTGGTTCTGGGGAATGTCTCGCGCTCGTCCCGTCTCAAGACCAGACTTGGCACCCACCTGCTCCTAAGAAGCCCTGGGCGAGCCCCGAGAGGTCCCTGGGCCCTAGGGGGCCTCAAGACAGGGTTCATTCCGATCCGACTGATTCGATTCGAAATTGCTTTCGGCTGGCGCGCTGTTGTGCATCCTGGCGCGGCCGACTCGATTCGATTCCGGCATAGTGCCGATTTGGCCCGAGTCGACGCAATGCCGATCAGATCCGATTAATCGATTCGACGCTGGCCGCTCCTGCAAGATGCCCCCCAGGATTGCCGCATCAAACTCCCAAGGCAGCCTGAAGAGGGCCCCAGGGGAGCCCCAAGACTACCTGACGGGGGAGCGACCTTTGCTGCACCCTGGTGTGGACCCCCAGACTGGGGGCCTCAGAATCCGTCCCAGACGGCCCAGGAGGACCCATGGAGAATTCAAAGATGCCCCAGGATTGTTTCAAGATGCCACGCAAAGCCCCCAAGAATTTCGGAGGCCTCTTGGAGCCATCTTGGGGCTTCGGTTGGGGCCATGCTGGGAGCTGTCGGAGCCCAGTTGAGGGTCTCTTGAGGCCCTCTCGGGGGCTTTGGGGACTCTCTTGCAGACACCCTGGATGTCATCGATCAAACCAGGGGACACTGACTTCCTTCAGTCCTCCCGTCCAAGCCCGACACGTCATCTTTTGGGCTCTGTTTGGACGCTCTCGGGGCGCTCTAGGTGCTGTCTTGGAGCCCTCCTGTGGCTCTCTTGGGAGATCTTGGGGTCATCTTGAGGCCTCGGAAGACTACGCATTGTTCATTTGTGAGTCTTCGAGAGTTCTTTGGGTTTTTGGGGGGCCAAGATCCTCCCATTTCTAATTGGTCTATGCTGGGCCTCTTCCCGGCCACTAGGGGGGCAGGGACAATGAGAAACGAGCACACTTAGACATGAGCACGATCAGAATGGAACGACGTGTAGTAGTTTGCGGCCTCTGGGGGCCCTCCCCGAGCCCCAGAAAAACGGGTCGGGAGACCCAGGACTCCGAACTGACAAACAAGTCAGGGGTCGCGACCGCTGCCCCGCGGGTCGTTTGTTGCCCTGGATTTGTGGAAGTCGATTAACGGAGAGGAAGCATGCTGCCAAATAATTCCCAGATGTCTAAAGCATGGTTCAATCATGTTTGAACGATGTAGGAACGTGCTTGAAACATGTTTAGAACATGTTCTATACATTTTAAACGTATCTTTAATCCACTGATAGGACTGTGAGAGTGTCCATTGTCATGGCATCCACAACCCTGGATGCCGGGTCCCAGGAGATCCCGGCCGCCCTGATCTCGGATCCGCCGTACTTCTTGGGCGATTCCTTACGCAGGGTGGCAATCCCCGCCCCGCTTTCCAAGCTCCCTCGGCCCTCCATCCTCGCGATCTTCGATCCTCGAACCCTCGATCCCTCGATCCTCGATCCTCGCGATCCTCGACCCTCGCGATCCTCGATCCTCGAACCCTCGTTCCTGCTCCTCGATCATCCTCGACCCTCTGGCTGGTCCTCCCTCGACCCTCGATCCCCCGCCGCCTTGGTCCTCGTCCCTCGATCCTCGACCCTCGCGATCCTCGATACTCGCGACCCTTGCTCCCTCGAACCCTTGCTCCTCGATCCTCGAGTCCTCGATCCTCGAGTCCTCGAGTCCTCGATGCCTCCATATGGGGGCTCCACCCAAGAGCCAACTTGTGCCGCCAGTGTGCCCCCCCGGCCGCCCATCTCGGCACACCCGTCACATGTTTCGTGGCCCCGCATGGAGCTCCACCCAAGGTCCAAACTGTGCCGTCCGCGTGCGCCCCCGCCGTTCATGTCGGCACACCCCTCAACCGTTTTGTGGCCCATAGGAAGGAATGCCACCAATGACCCCAGTGGCGCCGTCCGCAGGTGTCCCCGTCACATATTTCGACACAGCCCTCACACGTTACGTGGCCCCATAGGGACCTCCACCCAAGGCTCAAATTGTGCCGTCCGCGTACGTCCCCGCCAGCCATTTCGGCACACCCCTCGCACGTTTCGTGGCCCCATCAATGGTTCCTTCCGCGTGCATCCCCGCCAATTATTTCGTCGCGTCTTCCCACGTTCTGTGGCTCCAGAGGGAGCTCCACCCAACGCGCCCATGGCGCCGTTCGCATGCGCCTCCGCCACCAATTCCGGCACACCCCTCACACGCTTCTTGGCCCCATAGGGAGCTCCACCCAGGAGTGCCCCACGTGGTGCCGTCCGCATGCGTTCCTGCCACTGTTGTCGGCACACCCCTCGCACGCTTCGCGGCCCCACAAGGAGCTACACCGAAGGCTTAAGCGGCACCCTCCTCATGCGTCCCCGCCACCCGTTACGGCACACCCCTTGCATGTTTGGTTCCCCCGTGGGGAATTCCACCGAAGGTTCCGGTGGCGACGCGTGCATGCGGTTCCACCCCTCGCACGGTTCATGACCCCACTGGGGGCTACACCCAATGTCCCAGTGCCACCGTTCGCATGCGTCCCCCCTGCCCATCCCTTCACATGCTTCCCACGTTTCGTTGCCCCACAGCCAGCTCCACCCAGCGCCCTGTGAGGATATCCATTGAAGGCGATAGCAACAACGAGTGTATTTACAGCTGGATTTGGTCGAGTCCCTCGCCAGGATAATTTCAAGAGGGGGGGGATGAGACAATTTTCACGCCAGGTGGGCCAGCGACGGTGGATCGCGCTCCCTCAGGGGTCGGCACCTCCACCAGTCTTGGAAGTTGCCTCCAGCGAGGGAAGATGATGATCCTGATTTCGGTGATGGTAGTAAGGCTCGGGCCTCTTAGGTGACCGACAGATCGCCCCCAGCACCAACATCTGAGACCACCTCCTCCCTGTGGAGATAGCCGCCTGTGTTGGTGTAGCCAGGCCTCCGACCTTCGTCCTACCGCGGCTGGACTCGGCCCGATGGCCAGGCCCCACGAGGGGAGCCTGCGGGGTGCCGTGCGGGAAGCTTTGCGCAGGGGGTCGAGGTCGCGGTCGCAGCGCTGCAGGCCTTGCCTTGCGGGGGAGCGCACGGCACTGCGTGCGCTGCTCGGCGGCTGCCCCGGGGATCGTCGTTCTCCGAGGTCCCCCCCCTGGTTTTCTCGTGTCGTTTGGGAGCCCCCCGGGGACCTTCGGGCCTCGTGCTCGGTGCCATCTGAGCCTCCCTCCAGGGGAACGAAGACTGGCCCAAACAGAAAACCTCGGAGGTCCGCGCGGATTGCTTGGATCCGCGCTGGACCCCCCCTCCCTGGCGCGCGGAGCGCGCCAGGGGCGGCGCCGGAGGCGCCGCCAGGGGGCCCCAGCGCCGATCCGAGAACGCCGCGCGCACCTGCGAGTTATTCTGTCTATGTCATTGTTCGTGCCCCTATCCCTGGAAATAGTTGGGGCCTTCCTGCGCCAGGCGTGCCTGGGCCACCTCAGGGCGCCCTTGGCCCGTCTCAGACGCTCTCGGAGGCCGCCGCGGGGGGTCTCTCCGGGTCGCCCAAGGGGGCCTTCTCTTGGGGCGCTCTGCAGCGCCGCCTCGGAGGTCTCTTGCGGCCTTCCTGGGGGCCTCTTCTTGGGGGCCTCTTGGGGGCCTGTCCTCTCCGGTGCCTCTTGGAGGCCCCCTCGGCCGTCTCGGGGCGCTCTTGGCCTGACGCTTCTGGGAGGCCGGCTGGCGGTCTCTCTCCAGGTCGGCCCGGGGGCCTTCCCTTGGGGCGCTCTGTGGCGCCGCCTCGGGGGTCCCTTTTGGGCCTTCCTGGGGCTCTCCTGCGGCCGTCTTGGGGGCTTTTTGGGCCCTCTTGGGGCCCTGGACCTCGCATTCCCAGAGGGCCGGTGTGGGTCTGATGGCTCTGGAGTGGCTCTCGATAGTCTGGTTCCGGAGAGCGTCTCACGCTTGTTTCATTTGAAGACCAGAATCAGCACCTACCAGCTCCTGCGAAGCTCCAGGACATGAACGCCCCAAGAGGCCCCCAGACCCTGGTGAGCCCCAAGGCAGGATCCATTTGGATGGGATCTAGTCGATTCGACATTGCTTTCGGCTGGCCCGATCCGATTCGATTCCGCAATTCCGACGATCCGATGCGGCCCGATGCTTGCAAGACGCTGTTGTGCATCCTGGCGCGGCCGATTCGATTCGATTCGATCTGATCCGGTTTATCGATTCGACGCTGGCCGCTCCTGCAAGATATCCCCAAGGCGGCTCCAGATTGTCACATCGAACTCCCAATGCAGCCCCCAAGAGGGCTCCAGGGGAGCCCCTGGACTGCCCGAGGGGGGTGCGAACTTTGCTGCACCCTGGTGTGGACCCCTCAGACTGGGGACTGGGGGACAAGAATCTTTTCCAGACGGCCCAGGAGGACCCTGGGAGAATTCCAAGATGCCCCAGGTTTGGTTTGGGAGATCTTGGGGTCGTCTTGAGGCCTCGGAAGCCCATCGGAGGCGAAAAGGCGAGAAGGACCGTCACTGAAGCATCTTGGGAGGCTCCGAGGCCACTCGGAGCCGTCTCTGGGCCGCCTGGAGGCCTCCTGTCGGCGTGCCAGGAGCCCGCAGCGCCTGAGCAGGCGGGGGGCTCGAGCCGAAACGGCTTGAGCTCAACTGGCTATGGCAGGAGGATGACGATGAGGATGAGGATGAGGAGTGAGGAGGAGTAGGAAGAGGAGGAGGAGCAGGAGGAGGACGAGGAGGAGGAGGAGGAGGAGGCGGAGGAGGAGGAGAGGAGGAGGAGGAGGAGGAAGGACGAGGACGAGGACGATGAGGAGGCGGAGGACGAGGAGGAAGAGGAGGAAGAGAAGGAGGAGGAGGAGGAGGCGGCGGAGGAGGAGGGGAGGAGGGGGAGGGGAGGAGGAGGAGGAGCTAGGAGGAGGGGGAGGGGGGGGGGGAGAAGGATCGTCATCAGGACAGGACGAGGTGACTGGAGCGGGCGGTCGACAGCGCGGTAGCACTAGGATGGGGAGAGGGCAGGGCAGGGCAGGGAGGCGAGCAAGACTCCCAAAGTGCATGGGGCCCTCACGTCGAGGTGTCACTCCAGTGGCACTCTCACGAAGCACGGGGCTGGTGGCCATATCCGTGTTGGCTTGAGAGTTGTTGGTCGACAGGTTGTCTTTCGATCCCCGCACCCTTCTCGAAAACCGGACCTTCTTTACGATACCCGACAGTACGCACTAACGATGGCACATCTCATCGCCGTGCGATTGGCAGTTCTGTGGATGCCGAGTGCAGTCGCGGTCCAGTCCTTAGGGGTGCGTGGCGCGCTCGCCTCATCTGCAACGGTTGTCGCCAGCGGCACAACGAATCTGACCTCCCATATGGACTCGTGCCAATACATGCAGGTCGCTGCATACCAAACGGGCTACATCCAGTTGCCGTACGTGAGCAACATTCGAGCAATATCAATGTGGTTTGCTCCTTTCAAGGACGGAGGCTATGATTGGGAGTACATCTTTGACGCACGCAGTGGACTGGGAGGAGGACATTTTTCTTTTCTGCATTCGATGTCGACGATTCACCACGGCGGCAACTGGTATGGTTCAATCTATGTGAATGGGGCTGCCACCAACACGGCTGGTCTGCTATCCGCTGCCAGTTCTGCCTCGACGACTTACGCGCCATGGATTCACCTGTATGTCGAGGCAGACACAAACTTCAACGACGACATCACGATCTTCGCCCGGTACACCAAAAACGAATACTTGCCTGGGAAGGTTTAGTCAAGAGGCGTACGCCATTCCGCCGACCCTCAAGAGAGGAACGAAATCCACGGGCGAGGTCTTTTGAGTCTAGGCCTCCTGGGTGGGGTCGGAGTAAATGGGGTCGGAGGATTGCGCCACATCGCTGATGCATCGCCAATGCGGCTCGATGCGGGGCCTGATTTTCTCCGCGCCGGCGTCGCCGATGCACCGCCGACGTCGACGATGCATCGCCGGCGCATCGCCGCCGCATCTCCGATGCCTCGCCGATGCATCGCCGATGTATCGGCGAGGCGGCGCGATCCTCCGACCCCATCTACTCCGACCCCATCTAGGAGGCCTCTATATTGAGGGGGCCGGTTGGGGCCTCTGGAAGCTTCTCGTTGGCCTCTTGGAAGCCTTTTGGGCCCTCTGGGAGGTTCCTTCGGAGCCCGCCGGCGGTCTCGGGGGTCCTTGGGGCGGAGGGCTCGGCATGTCGTGCCCCTCTTGGGCCCCATGGGGCCCTCTTGGGGGTCCCTTTGGCCGTCTTGGACGAAGTTGGCGCCAGAACGGCGACGATGCTAGACATGTCATTTTACACTGGGATTGGGGCGATGTTTGCTTCTTTGGGGCCCTCCTGGGGAGTCTTGGACGCCTCTTTGGCCGTCTTGAGGCCATGTTTTATGTTCTTGAGGCCTCCTGAGCGTGTTGGGGCCCAGCTTGAGCCAGCGGGCATGGCATCTTGGACATTCTGGAGGCCTGCGAGTGAGCCTCTGAAGGCTCTTGAGGCTTCGGGGTTGCGTTGGGGAGCTCGTACCCCGCCGCCCCCCTCCCCCTGGCCTCCCCTTCCCCGCCCCCCTCCCTCAAATGCGATGTTGGACCTTGGGCGAGGGGGCCAGGGGGGGCGGGAGACATCCGCATGTCTCGCACGCCGTGTCCCCCCCTTGGGCAGGAGCGGGGGGCGGCGGATTCTGTGCAGCTGTGGCCCTCGGGGCTGTCCTCGTCCGATATCAACAGCGCGATGAACGGAGCGACGACCTCTGTCTCGCCCGTGGCTTCCTATTCCGCGGCCGACTTGAATTCGTACCGAGCGGGGAGCGCGACCCTGGTATCGGCGAGCGGGACGCCAGCATGTCCGCCAGCCTCGGCCGCGGCAGACACGCCCACCCCGACGCCCTTCCCGACGCCCTACCCGACGCCCTACCCGACGGCCTTCCCGACGCCCTACCCGACGCCCTACCCGACGCCCTACCCGACGGCCTTCCCGACGCCCTACCCGACCCTCTCTCCGACCCCATTCCCGACTCCCTATCCGACCCCTTACCCGACTCCCTACCCGACGGCCTTCCCGACGCCTTTCCCTACGGCCTTCCCGACGCCCCACCCGACCCCCTACCCGACTCCCTACCCAACGGCCTTCCCGACGCCTTTCCCTACGCCTTTCCCTACGCCCTTCCCGACGTCCTCCCCGACCCCCTACCCGACGGCCTACCCAACGGCTTTCCCGACGCTCTTCCCTACGCCCTTCCCGACGTCCTACCCGACGGCCTTCCCAACAGCTCTCCCGACGCCCAGCCCAACGCCCAGCCCGACGTATCCTCAGGGTTGGCCGACCCCACATCCGACGTTTCCTCCTGCAGCTCCCATGGCGGCCGGAGCCGGCGCAGGCGTGGCTGCCACCGGTGACCCCCATCTTCAAAACATTCATGGCGAGCGGTTCGATTTGATGAAGCCAGGCGTTCACGTTCTGATAAACATCCCTCGTGGAACGAGCGTTGAAGACGCATTGCTTCGCGTGCAAGCCGATGCACGCCGAGTAGGTGAACGCTGCGCGGATATGTACTTCTCAGAGATAAACGTTACTGGGTCGTGGGCAGTTACTAAGCAAGTTGGAGGGTACCACTTCAGCGCATCGCAAAGTGATGTCGGGACCCCTGGATGGCTTGCTTTCGGCACGGTTGAGCTGAAAGTCGTTCATGGACGCACGGACACTGGCTTCGCGTACTTGAATGTGTACGTTAAGCATTTAGGGCGAACAGGGTTTGATGTCGGAGGTCTTTTGGGCGAGGATGACCACAAAGACGTGATCATTTCTTCAGGGGCATGTGTGACGCGCACGGAGCTCAGTGCGCGTTCGGCCCCAAGTGGCTGGATCCGTGCTACGTCCTCTGTCGCACTTGCATCCTTTGCTTGACTGGCAGCGTTCGGATTTCAACTAGTGCATAGCTGACGTGCTTTCTACCCATGCCTTCATCGAAGACTGCGCCGGGATACCCTTTTGTTTTTTGCTGCTCCTGCACATGCTTTCAAGCGAGATTTCTACTGCTGTGTCGGATATTCGTGTTGACCAGGATCTATGAAGTTGTGCAGCCGCGGGATTCCGCCCCCGCGCTCGGGCGGCCACCGAGGGGGGAGGCCTCTTTTTGGGGTATCTCGGTGGCCTGGCCTTTCGGGGTCTCCTGGGGGCCTCCTGGGCTGCCTCGGGGCGCTCCTGGCTTGTTTGATGCTTTCGTAGGCCGTCTCGGGGGTCTCTCTGGGTCGGCCTGGGGCCTTCTTGGGGCGCTCCAGCGCCGCCTTGGAGGCCTCCAGGACCGTATTTGGGGCCCTCTTGCGACCGTCTCGGGTGTCTTTGGGGCCCTCTTGGGGCCCTGGGCCACCTGCGTCCAGAGGGCTGGTGGGTCGTATGGCTTTCGATGCTGTGGTTCTGGGGAATGTCTCGCGCTCGTCCGGTCTCAAGACCAGACTTGGCACCCACCTGCTCCTAAGAAGCCCTGGGCGAGCCCCGAGAGGTCCCTGGGCCCTAGGGGGCCTCAAGACAGGGTTCATTCCGATCCGACTGATTCGATTCGAAATTGCTTTCGGCTGGCGCGCTGTTGTGCATCCTGGCGCGGCCGACTCGATTCGATTCCGGCATCGTGCCGATTTAGCCCGAGTCGACGCAATGCCGATCAGATCCGATTAATCGATTCGACGCTGGCCGCTCCTGCAAGATGCCCCCCAGGATTGCCGCATCAAACTCCCAAGGCAGCCTGAGGAGGGCCCCAGGGGAGCCCCAAGACTACCTGACGGGGGAGCGACCTTTGCTGCACCCTGGTGTGGACCCCCAGACTGGGGGCCTCAGAATCCTTCCCAGACGGCCCAGGAGGACCCATGGAGAATTCAAAGATGCCCCAGGATTGTTTCAAGATGCCACGCAAAGCCCCCAAGAATTTCGGAGGCCTCTTGGAGCCATCTTGGGGCTTTGGTTGGGGCCATGCTGGGAGCTGTCGGAGCCCAGTTGAGGGTCTCTTGAGGCCCTCTCGGGGGCTTTGGGGACTCTCTTGCAGACACCCTGGATGTCATCGATCAAACCAGGGGACACTGACTTCCTTCAGTCCTCCCGTCGAAGCCCGACACGTCATCTTTTGGGCTCTGTTTGGACGCTCTCGGGGCGCTCTAGGTGCTGTCTTGGAGCCCTCCTGTGGCTCTCTTGGGAGATCTTGGGGTCATCTTGAGGCCTCGGAAGACTACGCATTGTTCATTTCTGAGTCTTCGAGAGTTCTTTGGGTTTTTGGGGGCCAAGATCCTCCCATTTCTAATTGTTCTATGCTGGGCCTCTATGGGCTGTTCTTTGTTCTAGACATGAGCACGATCAGAATGGAACGACGTGTAGTAGTTTGCGGCCTCTGGGGGCCCTCCCCGAGCCCCAGAAAAACGGGTGGGGAGACCCAGGACTCCGAACTGACAAACAAGTCAGGGGTCGCGACCGCTGCCCCGCGGGTCGTTTGTTGCCCTGGATTTGTGGAAGTCGATTAACGGAGAGGAAGCATGCTGCCAAATAATTCCCAGATGTCTAAAGCATGGTTCAATCATGTTTGAACGATGTAGGAACGTGCTTGAAACATGTTTAGAACATGTTCTATACATTTTAAACGTATCTTGAATTCACTGATAGGACTGTGAGAGTGTCCATTGTCATGGCATCCACAACCCTGGATGCCGGGTCCCAGGAGATCCCGGCCGCCCTGATCTCGGATCTGCCGTACTTCTTGGGCGATTCCTTACGCAGGGGGGCAATCCCCGCCCCGCTTTCCAAGCTCCCTCGGCCCTCCATCCTCGCGATCTTCGATCCTCGAACCCTCGATCCTCGACCCTCGCGATCCTCGACCCTCGCGATCCTCGATCCTCGAACCCTCGTTCCGGCTCCTCGATCATCCTCGACCCTCTGGCTTGTCCTCCCTCGACCCTCGATCCCCCGCCGCCTCGGTCCTCGTCCCTCGCGATCCTCGTCCCTCGCGACCCTCGACCCTCGCGATCCTCGATACTCGCGACCCTTGCTCCCTCGAACCCTTGCTCCTCGATCCTCGAGTCCTCGATCCTCGAATCCTCGTCCTCGATGCCTCCATATGGGGGCTCCACCCAAGAGCCAACTTGTGCCGCCAGTGTGCCCCCCCGGCCGCCCATTTCGGCACACCCGTCACATGTTTCGTGGCCCCGCATGGAGCTCCACCCAAGGTCCAAACTGTGCCGTCCGCGTGCGCCCCCGCCGTTCATGTCGGCACACCCCTCAACCGTTTTGTGGCCCATAGGAAGGAATGCCACCAATGACCCCAGTGGCGCCGTCCGCAGGTGTCCCCGTCACATATTTCGACACAGCCCTCACACGTTACGTGGCCCCATAGGGACCTCCACCCAAGGCTCAAATTGTGCCGTCCGCGTACGTCCCCGCCAGCCATTTCGGCACACCCCTCGCACGTTTCGTGGCCCCATCAATGGTTCCTTCCGCGTGCATCCCCGCCAATTATTTCGTCGCGTCTTCCCACGTTCTGTGGCTCCAGAGGGAGCTCCACCCAACGCGCCCATGGCGCCGTTCGCATGCGCCTCCGCCACCAATTCCGGCACACCCCTCACACGTTTCTTGGCCCCATAGGGAGCTCCACCCAGGAGTGCCCCACGTGGTGCCGTCCGCATGCGTTCCTGCCACTGTTGTCGGCACACCCCTCGCACGCTTCGCGGCCCCACAAGGAGCTACACCGAATGCTTAAGCGGCACCCTCCTCATGCGTCCCCGCCACCCGTTACGGCACACCCCTTGCATGTTTGGTTCCCCCGTGGGGAATTCCACCGAAGGTTCCGGTGGCGACGCGTGCATGCGGTTCCACCCCTCGCACGGTTCATGACCCCACTGGGGGCTACACCCAATGTCCCAGTGCCACCGTTCGCATGCGTCCCCCCTGCCCATCCCTTCACATGTTTCCCACGTTTCGTTGCCCCACAGCCAGCTCCACCCAGCGCCCTGTGAGGATATCCATTGAAGGCGATAGCAACAACGAGTGTATTTACAGCTGGATTTGGTCGAGTCCCTCGCCAGGATAATTTCAAGAGGGGGGGGATGAGACAATTTTCACGCCAGGTGGGCCAGCGACGGTGGATCGCGCTCCCTCAGGGGTCGGCACCTCCACCAGTCTTGGAAGTTGCCTCCAGCGAGGGAAGATGATGATCCTGATTTCGGTGATGGTAGTAAGGCTCGGGCCTCTTAGGTGACCGACAGATCGCCCCCAGCACCAACATCTGAGACCACCTCCTCCCTGTGGAGATAGCCGCCTGTGTTGGTGTAGCCAGGCCTCCGACCTTCGTCCTACCGCGGCTGGACTCGGCCCGATGGCCAGGCCCCACGAGGGGAGCCTGCGGGGTGCCGTGCGGGAAGCTTTGCGCAGGGGGTCGAGGTCGCGGTCGCAGCGCTGCAGGCCTTGCCTTGCGGGGGAGCGCACGGCACTGCGTGCGCTGCTCGGCGGCTGCCCCGGGGATCGTCGTTCTCCGAGGTCCCCCCCTCTGGTTTTCTCGTGTCGTTTGGGAGCCCCCGGGGACCTTCGGGCCTCGTGCTCGGTGCCATCTGAGCCTCCCTCCAGGGGAACGAAGACTGGCCCAAACAGAAAATCTCGGAGGTCCGCGCGGATTGCTTGGATCCGCGCTGGACCCCCCCTCCCTGGCGCGCGGAGCGCGCCAGGGGCGGCGCCGGAGGCGCCGCCAGGGGGCCCCAGCGCCGATCCGAGAACGCCGCGCGCACCTGCGAGTTATTCTGTCTATGTCATTGTTCGTGCCCCTATCCCTGGAAATAGTTGGGGCCTTCCTGCGCCAGGCGTGCCTGGGCCACCTCAGGGCGCCCTTGGCCCGTCTCAGACGCTCTCGGAGGCCGCCGCGGGGGGTCTCTCCGGGTCGCCCAAGGGGGCCTTCTCTTGGGGCGCTCTGCAGCGCCGCCTCGGAGGTCTCTTGCGGCCTTCCTGGGGGCCTCTTCTTGGGGGCCTCTTGGGGGCCTGTCCTCTCCGGTGCCTCTTGGAGGCCCCCTCGGCCGTCTCGGGGCGCTCTTGGCCTGACGCTTCTGGGAGGCCGGCTGGCGGTCTCTCTCCAGGTCGGCCCGGGGGCCTTCCCTTGGGGCGCTCTGTGGCGCCGCCTCGGGGGTCCCTTTTGGGCCTTCCTGGGGCTCTCCTGCGGCCGTCTTGGGGGCTTTTTGGGCCCTCTTGGGGCCCTGGACCTCCCATTCCCAAAGGGCCGGTGTGGGTCTGATGGCTCTGGAGTGGCTCTCGATAGTCTGGTTCCGGAGAGCGTCTCACGCTTGTTTCATTTGAAGACCATACCAGCTCCTGCGAAGCTCCAGGACATGAACGCCCCAAGAGGCCCCCAGACCCTGGTGAGCCCCAAGGCAGGATCCATTTGGATGGGATCTAGTCGATTCGACATTGCTTTCGGCTGGCCCGATCCGATTCGATTCCGCAATTCCGACGATCCGATGCGGCCCGATGCTTGCAAGACGCTGTTGTGCATCCTGGCGCGGCCGATTCGATTCGATTCGATCTGATCCGGTTTATCGATTCGACGCTGGCCGCTCCTGCAAGATATCCCCAAGGCGGCTCCAGATTGTCACATCGAACTCCCAATGCAGCCCCCAAGAGGGCTCCAGGGGAGCCCCTGGACTGCCCGAGGGGGGTGCGAACTTTGCTGCACCCTGGTGTGGACCCCTCAGACTGGGGACTGGGGGACAATAATCTTTTCCAGACGGCCCAGGAAGACCCTGGGAGAATTCCAAGATGCCCCAGGTTTGGTTTGGGAGATCTTGGGGTCGTCTTGAGGCCTCGGAAGCCCATCGGAGGCGAAAAGGCGAGAAGGACCGTCACTGAAGCATCTTGGGAGGCTCCGAGGCCACTCGGAGCCGTCTCTGGGCCGCCTGGAGGCCTCCTGTCGGCGTGCAGGAGCCCGCAGCTCCTGAGCAGGCGGGGGGCTCGAGCCGAAACGGCTTGAGCTCAACTGGCTATGGCAGGAGGATGACGATGAGGATGAGGATGAGGAGTGAGGAGGAGTAGGAAGAGGAGGAGGAGCAGGAGGAGGACGAGGAGGAGGAGGAGGAGGCGGAGGAGGAGGAGGAGGAGGAGGAGGCGGAGGAGAGAGGAGGAGAGGAGGAGGAGGGAGGAGGACAGACGAGACGGAGCAGCAGGAGGAGGCGGAGGACGAGGAGGAAGAGGAGGAAGAGAAGGAGGAGGAGGAGGAGGCGGCGGAGGAGGAGGAGGAGGAGGGGGAGGGGAAGGAGGAGGAGGAGCTAGGAGGAGGGGGAGGGGGGGGGGAGAAGGATCGTCATCAGGACAGGACGAGGTGACTGGAGCGGGCGGTCGACAGCGCGGTAGCACTAGGATGGGGAGAGGGCAGGGCAGGGCAGGGAGGCGAGCAAGACTCCCAAAGTGCATGGGGCCCTCACGTCGAGGTGTCACTCCAGTGGCACTCTCACGAAGCACGGGGCTGGTGGCCATATCCGTGTTGGCTTGAGAGTTGTTGGTCGACAGGTTGTCTTTCGATCCCCGCACCCTTCTCGAACACCGGACCTTCTTTACGATACCCGACAGTACGCACTAACGATGGCACATCTCATCGCCGTGCGATTGGCAGTTCTGTGGATGCCGAGTGCAGTCGCGGTCCAGTCCTTAGGGGTGCGTGGCGCGCTCGCCTCATCTGCAACGGTTGTCGCCAGCGGCACAACGAATCTGACCTCCCATATGGACTCGTGCCAATACATGCAGGTCGCTGCATACCAAACGGGCTACATCCAGTTGCCGTACGTGAGCAACATTCGAGCAATATCAATGTGGTTTGCTCCTTTCAAGGACGGAGGCTATGATTGGGAGTACATCTTTGACGCACGCAGTGGACTGGGAGGAGGACATTTTTCTTTTCTGCATTCGATGTCGACGATTAACCACGGCGTCAACTGGTATGGTTCAATCTATGTGAATGGGGCTGCCACCAACACGGCTGGTCTGCTATCCGCTGCCAGTTCTGCCTCGACGACTTACGCGCCATGGATTCACCTGTATGTCGAGGCAAACACAAACTTCAACGACGACATAACGATCTTCGCCCGGTACACCAAAAACGAATACTTGCCTGGGAAGGTTTAGTCAAGAGGCGTACGCCATTCCGCCGACCCTCAGAAGAGGAACGAAATCCACGGGCGAGGTCTTTTGAGTCTAGGCCTCCTGGGTGGGGTCGGAGTAGATGGGGTCGGAGGATTGCGCCACATCGCTGATGCATCGCCAATGCGGCTCGATGCGGGGCCTGATTTCCTCCGCGCCGGCGTCGCCGATGCACCGCCGACGTCGACGATGCATCGCCGGCGCATCGCCGCCGCATCTCCGATGCCTCGCCGATGCATCGCCGATGTATCGGCGAGGCGGCGCGATCCTCCGACCCCATCTACTCCGACCCCATCTAGGAGGCCTCTATATTGAGGGGGCCGGTTGGGGCCTCTGGAAGCTTCTCGTTGGCCTCTTGGAAGCCTTTTGGGCCCTCTGGGAGGTTCCTTCGGAGCCCGCCGGCGGTCTCGGGGGTCCTCTTGGGGCGGAGGGCTCGGCATGCCGTGCCCCTCTTGGGCCCCATGGGGGCCCTCTTGGGGGTCCCTTTGGCCGTCTTGGACGAAGTTGGCGCCAGAACGGCGACGATGCTAGACATGTCATTTTACACTGGGATTGGGGCGATGTTTGCTTCTTTGGGGCCCTCCTGGGGAGTCTTGGACGCCTCTTTGGCCGTCTTGAGGCCATGTTTTATGTTCTTGAGGCCTCCTGAGCGTGTTGGGGCCCAGCTTGAGCCAGCGGGCATGGCATCTTGGACATTCTGGAGGCCTGCGAGTGAGCCTCTGAAGGCTCTTGAGGCTTCGGGGTTGCGTTGGGGAGCTCGTACCCCGCCGCCCCCCTCCCCCCGGCCTCCCCTTCCCCGCCCCCCTCCCTCAAATGCGATGTTGGACCTTGGGCGAGGGGGGCAGGGGGGACGGGAGACATCCGCATGTCTCGCACGCCGTGTCCCCCCCTTGGGCAGGAGCGGGGGGCGGCGGATTCTGTGCAGCTGTGGCCCTCTGGGCTGTCCTCGTCCGATATCAACAGCGCGATGAACGGAGCGACGACCTCTGTCTCGCCCGTGGCTTCCTATTCCGCGGCCGACTTGAATTCGTACCGAGCGGGGAGCGCGACCCTGGTATCGGCGAGCGGGACGCCAGCATGTCCGCCAGCCTCGGCCGCGGCAGACACGCCCACCCCGACGCCCTTCCCGACGCCCTACCCGACGCCCTACCCGACGGCCTTCCCGACGCCTTACCCGACGCCCTACCCGACGCCCTACCCGACGGCCTTCCGACGCCATACCCGATCTCTTCTCCGACCCTTCCCGACTCCCCCTCCGCCCCCTTACCGCCTCCCTACCGACGCCTTCCCGAGCGCCTTACCTACGGCCTTCCCGACCGCCCCCCCCGACCCATACCCGACTCCCTACCAAGGCAATCCCGACGCCATTTCCCTACCATTTCCTACGCCCTTTCCCGGACGTACTCCCCGACCCCTACCGACGGCCTACCCAACGGTCCTTTTTTTTTCCGACGCTCTTCCCCTACGCCGCCCCAGCGAGTCCTACCCGACGGCCTTCCCGACGGCGTTCCCCACGCCCAGCCCGACGCCCAGCCCGACGTATCCTGCGGGTTGGCCGACGCCACATCCGACGTTTCCTCCTGCAGCGGCCATGGCCGGAGCCATGGGCGGCGCCGGCGTGGCTGCCACTGGCGACCCCCATCTTCAAAACGTTCATGGCGAGCGGTTCGAGTTGATGAAGCCAGGCAAGCATGTTCTGATAAACGTTCCTCGTGGAATGGACGCTGAGAACGCATTGCTTCGCGTGCAGGCCGATGCACGCCGAGTGGGTGAACGCTGCGCGGATATGTACTTCTCAGAGATAAACGTTACTGGGTCGTGGGCAGTTACTAAGCAAGTTGGAGGGTACCACTTCAGCGCATCGCGAAGTGATGTCGGGACCCCTGGATGGCTTGCTTTTGGCACGGTTGAGCTGAAAGTCGTTCATGGACGCACGGACACTGGCTTCGCGTACTTGAATGTGTACGTTAAGCATTTAGGGCGAACAGGGTTTGATGTCGGAGGTCTTTTGGGCGAGGATGACCACAAAGACGTGATCATTTCTTCAGGGGCATGTGTGACGCGCACGGAGCTCAGTGCGCGTTCGGCCCCAAGTGGCTGGATCCGTGCTACGTCCTCTGTCGCACTTGCATCCTTTGCTTGACTGGCAGCGTTCGGATTTCAACTAGTGCATAGCTGACGTGCTTTCTACCCATGCCTTCATCGAAGACTGCGCCGGGATACCCTTTTGTCCTTTTGCTGCTCCCTGCACTGCTTTCTGCTTCCATTTCTATGCCCTGTGTCGGATATTCGTGTTGACCAGGGTTTATGAAGTTGTGCAGCCGCGGGATCCGGAGCCCCGCGCTCGGGGCGGCCATGAGGGGGGAGGCCTCGTTGTGGGTATCTCGGTAGGCCTGCCTTTCGTGGTCTCCTGGGGGCTCCTGGCGATGCCTCGGCGGCGCTCCTCGCTTCGTTTGATGCTTTCGTAGGCGTCTCGGGGGTCTCTGTGGGTCGGCCTGGGGCCTTCTTGGGCGCTCCAGCGCCGCCTTGGAGGCCTCCGGGACCGTATTTGGGGCCCTCTTGCGACCGTCTCGGGTGTCTTTGGGGCCCTCTTGGGGCCCTGGGCCACCTGCGTCCAGAGGGCTGGTGGGTCGTATGGCTTTCGATGCTGTGGTTCTGGGGAATGTCTCGCGCTCGTCCGGTCTCAAGACCAGACTTGGCACCCACCTGCTCCTAAGAAGCCCTGGGCGAGCCCCGAGAGGTCCCTGGGCCCTAGGGGGCCTCAAGACAGGGCTCATTCCGATCCGACTGATTCGATTCGAAATTGCTTTCGGCTGGCGCGCTGTTGTGCATCCTGGCGCGGCCGACTCGATTCGATTCCGGCATCGTGCCGATTTGGCCCGAGTCGACGCAATGCCGATCAGATCCGATTAATCGATTTGACGCTGGCCGCTCCTGCAAGATGCCCCCCAGGATTGCCGCATCAAACTCCCAAGGCAGCCTGAAGAGGGCCCCAGGGGAGCCCCAAGACTACCTGACGGGGGAGCGACCTTTGCTGCACCCTGGTGTGGACCCCCAGACTGGGGGCCTCAGAATCCGTCCCAGACGGCCCAGGAGGACCCATGGAGAATTCAAAGATGCCCCAGGATTGTTTCAAGATGCCACGCAAAGCCCCCAAGAATTTCGGAGGCCTCTTGGAGCCATCTTGGGGCTTTGGTTGGGGCCATGCTGGGAGCTGTCGGAGCCCAGTTGAGGGTCTCTTGAGGTCCTCTCGGGGGCTTTGGGGACTCTCTTGCAGACACCCTGGATGTCATCGATCAAACCAGGGGACACTGACTTCCTTCAGTCCTCCCGTCGAAGCCCGACACGTCATCTTTTGGGCTCTGTTTGGACGCTCTCGGGGCGCTCTAGGTGCTGTCTTGGAGCCCTCCTGTGGCTCTCTTGGGAGATCTTGGGGTCATCTTGAGGCCTCGGAAGACTACGCATTGTTCATTTCTGAGTCTTCGAGAGTTCTTTGGGTTTTTTGGGGGCCAAGATCCTCCCATTTCTAATTGTTCTATGCTGGGCCTCTTCCCGGCCACTAGGGGGCAGGGACAATGAGAAACGAGCACACTTAGACATGAGCACGATCAGAATGGAACGACGTGTAGTAGTTTGCGGCCTCTGGGGGCCCTCCCCGAGCCCCAGAAAAACGGGTCGGGAGACCCAGGACTCCGAACTGACAAACAAGTCAGGGGTCGCGACTGCTGCCCCGCGGGTCGTTTGTTGCCCTGGATTTGTGGAAGTCGATTAACGGAGAGGAAGCATGCTGCCAAATAATTCCCAGATGTCTAAAGCATGGTTCAATCATGTTTGAACGATGTAGGAACGTGCTTGAAACATGTTTAGAACATGTTCTATACATTTTAAACGTATCTTGAATTCACTGATAGGACTGTGAGAGTGTCCATTGTCATGGCATCCACAACCCTGGATGCCGGGTCCCAGGAGATCCCGGCCGCCCTGATCTCGGATCTGCCGTACTTCTTGGGCGATTCCTTACGCAGGGGGGCAATCCCCGCCCCACTTTCCAAGCTCCCTCGGCCCTCCATCCTCGCGATCTTCGATCCTGGAACCCTCGATCCCTCGATCCTCGATCCTCGCGATCCTCGACCCTCGCGATCCTCGATCCTCGAACCCTCGTTCCTGCTCCTCGATCATCCTCGACCCTCTGGCTGGTCCTCCCTCGACCCTCGATCCCCCGCCGCCTCGGTCCTCGTCCCTCGCGATCCTCGTCCCTCGCGACCCTCGACTCGAGACCCTCGCGATCCTCGATACTCGCGACCCTTGCTCCCTCGAACCCTTGCTCCTCGATCCTCGAGTCCTCGATCCTCGAATCCTCGATCCTCGATGCCTCCATATGGGGGCTCCACCCAAGAGCCAACTTGTGCCGCCAGTGTGCCCCCCCGGCCGCCCATTTCGGCACACCGGTCACATGTGTCGTGGCCCCGCATGGAGCTCCACCCAAGGTCCAAACTGTGCCGTCCGCGTGCGCCCCCGCCGTTCATGTCGGCACACCCCTCAACCGTTTTGTGGCCCATAGGAAGGAATGCCACCAATGACCCCAGTGGCGCCGTCCGCAGGTGTCCCGTCACATATTTCGCACAGCCATCACACGTTACGTGGCCCCATAGGGACCTCCACCAAGGCTCAAATTGTGCCGTCGCGTTACTCCCGCCAGCCATTTTCGGCAAACCCCTCGCACGTTTCGTGGCCCATCAAATGTCCTTCGCGGCATCCCGCCAATTTTTCGTCGCGTCTTCCCACGTTCTGTGCCCTCCAGAGGGAGTCCACCCAACGCCGCCATGGCGCCGTTCGCATGCGCCTCCGCCACCAATTCCGGCACACCCCTCACACGTTTCTTGGCCCCATAGGGAGCTCCACCCAGGAGTGCCCCACGAGGTGCCGTCCGCCTGCGTTCCTGCCACTGTTGTCGGCACACCCCTCGCACGCTGCGCGGCCCACAAGGAGCTACCCGAATGCTAAGCGGCACCCTCCTCATGCGCCCCCGCCACCCGTACGGCACACCCCTGCATGTTGGTTCCCCTCGTGGGGAATTCACCGAAGGTTCCGGTGCGACCGTCCGCAGCGGTTCCACCCCTCCACGGTTCATTACCCCACTGGGGGCTACACCCAATGTTCCCAGTGCACCGTTCGCATGCGTCCCCCTGCCCACCTCTCTCCTTCACATGTTTCCACGTTTTCGTTGCCCCACACCAGCTCCACCAGCGCCTGTGAGGATATCCATTGAAGGCGATAGCAACAACGAGTGTATTTACAGCTGGATTTGGTCGAGTCCCTCGCCAGGATAATTTCAAGAGGGGGGGGATGAGACAATTTTCACGCCAGGTGGGCCAGCGACGGTGGATCGCGCTCCCTCAGGGGTCGGCACCTCCACCAGTCTTGGAAGTTGCCTCCAGCGAGGGAAGATGATGATCCTGATTTCGGTGATGGTAGTAAGGCTCGGGCCTCTTAGGTGACCGACAGATCGCCCCCAGCACCAACATCTGAGACCACCTCCTCCCTGTGGAGATAGCCGCCTGTGTTGGTGTAGCCAGGCCTCCGACCTTCGTCCTACCGCGGCTGGACTCGGCCCGATGGCCAGGCCCCACGAGGGGAGCCTGCGGGGTGCCGTGCGGGAAGCTTTGCGCAGGGGGTCGAGGTCGCGGTCGCAGCGCTGCAGGCCTTGCCTTGCGGGGGAGCGCACGGCACTGCGTGCGCTGCTCGGCGGCTGCCCCGGGGATCGTCGTTCTCCGAGGTCCCCCCCCTGGTTTTCTCGTGTCGTTTGGGAGCCCCCCGGGGACCTTCGGGCCTCGTGCTCGGTGCCATCTGAGCCTCCCTCCAGGGGAACGAAGACTGGCCCAAACAGAAAACCTCGGAGGTCCGCGCGGATTGCTTGGATCCGCGCTGGACCCCCCCTCCCTGGCGCGCGGAGCGCGCCAGGGGCGGCGCCGGAGGCGCCGCCAGGGGGCCCCAGCGCCGATCCGAGAACGCCGCGCGCACCTGCGAGTTATCCTGCCTAGTGTCATTGTTCGTGCCCCTATCCCTGGAAATAGTTGGGGCCTTCCTGCGCCAGGCGTGCCTGGGCCACCTCAGGGCGCCCTTGGCCCGTCTCAGACGCTCTCGGTGGCCGCCGCGGGGGGTCTCTCCGGGTCGCCCAAGGGGGCCTTCTCTTGGGGCGCTCTGCAGCGCCGCCTCGGAGGTCTCTTGCGGCCTTCCTGGGGGCCTCTTCTTGGGGGCCTCTTGGGGGCCTGTCCTCTCCGGTGCCTCTTGGAGGCCCCCTCGGCCGTCTCGGGGCGCTCTTGGCCTGACGCTTCTGGGAGGCCGGCTGGCGGTCTCTCTCCAGGTCGGCCCGGGGGCCTTCCCTTGGGGCGCTCTGTGGCGCCGCCTCGGGGGTCCCTTTTGGGCCTTCCTGGGGCTCTCCTGCGGCCGTCTTGGGGGCTTTTTGGGCCCTCTTGGGGCCCTGGACCTCCCATTCCCAGAGGGCCGGTGTGGGTCTGATGGCTCTGGAGTGGCTCTCGATAGTCTGGTTCCGGAGAGCGTCTCACGCTTGTTTCATTTGAAGACCAGAATCAGCACCTACCAGCTCCTGCGAAGCTCCAGGACATGAACGCCCCAAGAGGCCCCCAGACCCTGGTGAGCCCCAAGGCAGGATCCATTTGGATGGGATCTAGTCGATTCGACATTGCTTTCGGCTGGCCCGATCCGATTCGATTCCGCAATTCCGACGATCCGATGCGGCCCGATGCTTGCAAGACGCTGTTGTGCATCCTGGCGCGGCCGATTCGATTCGATTCGATCTGATCCGGTTTATCGATTCGACGCTGGCCGCTCCTGCAAGATATCCCCAAGGCGGCTCCAGATTGTCACATCGAACTCCCAATGCAGCCCCCAAGAGGGCTCCAGGGGAGCCCCTGGACTGCCCGAGGGGGGTGCGAACTTTGCTGCACCCTGGTGTGGACCCCTCAGACTGGGGACTGGGGGACAATAATCTTTTCCAGACGGCCCAGGAAGACCCTGGGAGAATTCCAAGATGCCCCAGGTTTGGTTTGGGAGATCTTGGGGTCGTCTTGAGGCCTCGGAAGCCCATCGGAGGCGAAAAGGCGAGAAGGACCGTCACTGAAGCATCTTGGGAGGCTCCGAGGCCACTCGGAGCCGTCTCTGGGCCGCCTGGAGGCCTCCTGTCGGCGTGCAGGAGCCCGCAGCTCCTGAGCAGGCGGGGGGCTCGAGCCGAAACGGCTTGAGCTCAACTGGCTATGGCAGGAGGATGACGATGAGGATGAGGATGAGGAGTGAGGAGGAGTAGGAAGAGGAGGAGGAGCAGGAGGAGGACGAGGAGGAGGAGGAGGAGGCGGAGGAGGAGGAGGAGGAGGAGGAGGCGGAGGAGGAGGAGGAGGAGGAGGAGAGGAGGAGGAGGACGAGGACGAGGACGATGAGGAGGCGGAGGACGAGGAGGAAGAGGAGGAAGAGAAGGAGGAGGAGGAGGAGGCGGCGGAGGAGGAGGAGGAGGAGGGGGAGGGGAAGGAGGAGGAGGAGCTAGGAGGAGGGGGAGGGGGGGGGGGAGAAGGATCGTCATCAGGACAGGACGAGGTGACTGGAGCGGGCGGTCGACAGCGCGGTAGCACTAGGATGGGGAGAGGGCAGGGCAGGGCAGGGAGGCGAGCAAGACTCCCAAAGTGCATGGGGCCCTCACGTCGAGGTGTCACTCCAGTGGCACTCTCACGAAGCACGGGGCTGGTGGCCATATCCGTGTTGGCTTGAGAGTTGTTGGTCGACAGGTTGTCTTTCGATCCCCGCACCCTTCTCGAACACCGGACCTTCTTTACGATACCCGACAGTACGCACTAACGATGGCACATCTCATCGCCGTGCGATTGGCAGTTCTGTGGATGCCGAGTGCAGTCGCGGTCCAGTCCTTAGGGGTGCGTGGCGCGCTCGCCTCATCTGCAACGGTTGTCGCCAGCGGCACAACGAATCTGACCTCCCATATGGACTCGTGCCAATACATGCAGGTCGCTGCATACCAAACGGGCTACATCCAGTTGCCGTACGTGAGCAACATTCGAGCAATATCAATGTGGTTTGCTCCTTTCAAGGACGGAGGCTATGATTGGGAGTACATCTTTGACGCACGCAGTGGACTGGGAGGAGGACATTTTTCTTTTCTGCATTCGATGTCGACGATTCACCACGGCGGCAACTGGTATGGTTCAATCTATGTGAATGGGGCTGCCACCAACACGGCTGGTCTGCTATCCGCTGCCAGTTCTGCCTCGACGACTTACGCGCCATGGATTCACCTGTATGTCGAGGCAGACACAAACTTCAACGACGACATCACGATCTTCGCCCGGTACACCAAAAACGAATACTTGCCTGGGAAGGTTTAGTCAAGAGGCGTACGCCATTCCGCCGACCCTCAAGAGAGGAACGAAATCCACGGGCGAGGTCTTTTGAGTCTAGGCCTCCTGGGTGGGGTCGGAGTAAATGGGGTCGGAGGATTGCGTCACATCGCTGATGCATCGCCAATGCGGCTCGATGCGGGGCCTGATTTTCTCCGCGCCGGCGTCGCCGATGCACCGCCGACGTCGACGATGCATCGCCGGCGCATCGCCGCCGCATCTCCGATGCCTCGCCGATGCATCGCCGATGTATCGGCGAGGCGGCGCGATCCTCCGACCCCATCTACTCCGACCCCATCTAGGAGGCCTCTATATTGAGGGGGCCGGTTGGGGCCTCTGGAAGCTTCTCGTTGGCCTCTTGGAAGCCTTTTGGGCCCTCTGGGAGGTTTCTTCGGAGCCCGCTGGCGGTCTCGGGGGTCCTCTTGGGGCGGAGGGCTCGGCATGCCGTGCCCCTCTTGGGCCCCATGGGGGCCCTCTTGGGGGTCCCTTTGGCCGTCTTGGACGAAGTTGGCGCCAGAACGGCGACGATGCTAGACATGTCATTTTACACTGGGATTGGGGCGATGTTTGCTTCTTTGGGGCCCTCCTGGGGAGTCTTGGACGCCTCTTTGGCCGTCTTGAGGCCATGTTTTATGTTCTTGAGGCCTCCTGAGCGTGTTGGGGCCCAGCTTGAGCCAGCGGGCATGGCATCTTGGACATTCTGGAGGCCTGCGAGTGAGCCTCTGAAGGCTCTTGAGGCTTCGGGGTTGCGTTGGGGAGCTCGTACCCCGCCGCCCCCCTCCCCCTGGCCTCCCCTTCCCCGCCCCCCTCCCTCAAATGCGATGTTGGACCTTGGGCGAGGGGGCCAGGGGGGGCGGGAGACATCCGCATGTCTCGCACGCCGTGTCCCCCCCTTGGGCAGGAGCGGGGGGCGGCGGATTCTGTGCAGCTGTGGCCCTCGGGGCTGTCCTCGTCCGATATCAACAGCGCGATGAACGGAGCGACGACCTCTGTCTCGCCCGTGGCTTCCTATCCGCGGCCGACTTGAATTCGTACCGAGCGGGGAGCGCGACCCTGGTATCGGCGAGCGGGACGCCAGCATGTCCGCCAGCCTCGGCCGCGGCAGACACGCCCACCCCGACGCCCTTCCCGACGCCCTACCCGACGCCCTACCGACGGCCTTCCGACGCCCTACCGACGCCCTACCCGACGGCCTTCCCGACGCCCTACCCGGACCCCTCTCCGGACCCCCTTCCCGACTCCCTATCCGACCCCTTACCCGAAATCCCTAACCAGACGGCCTTCCCGCCGCCTTCCTACGGCCTTCCGACGCCCCACCGACCCCCTCCCGACGGCCTCACCCAACGGCCTTCCCGACGCCTTTCCCTACGCCTTTCCCTACGCCCTTCCCGACGTCCTCCCCGACCCCCTACCCGACGGCCTACCCAACGGCTTTCCCGACGCTCTTCCCTACGCCCTTCCCGACGTCCTACCCGACGGCCTTCCCAACAGCTCTCCCGACGCCCAGCCCAACGCCCAGCCCGACGTATCCTCAGGGTTGGCCGACCCCACATCCGACGTTTCCTCCTGCAGCTCCCATGGCGGCCGGAGCCGGCGCAGGCGTGGCTGCCACCGGTGACCCCCATCTTCAAAACATTCATGGCGAGCGGTTCGATTTGATGAAGCCAGGCGTTCACGTTCTGATAAACATCCCTCGTGGAACGAGCGTTGAAGACGCATTGCTTCGCGTGCAAGCCGATGCACGCCGAGTAGGTGAACGCTGCGCGGATATGTACTTCTCAGAGATAAACGTTACTGGGTCGTGGGCAGTTACTAAGCAAGTTGGAGGGTACCACTTCAGCGCATCGCAAAGTGATGTCGGGACCCCTGGATGGCTTGCTTTCGGCACGGTTGAGCTGAAAGTCGTTCATGGACGCACGGACACTGGCTTCGCGTACTTGAATGTGTACGTTAAGCATTTAGGGCGAACAGGGTTTGATGTCGGAGGTCTTTTGGGCGAGGATGACCACAAAGACGTGATCATTTCTTCAGGGGCATGTGTGACGCGCACGGAGCTCAGTGCGCGTTCGGCCCCAAGTGGCTGGATCCGTGCTACGTCCTCTGTCGCACTTGCATCCTTTGCTTGACTGGCAGCGTTCGGATTTCAACTAGTGCATAGCTGACGTGCTTTCTACCCATGCCTTCATCGAAGACTGCGCCGGGATACCCTTTTGCCCTTACTCATTTGCTGCTCCTGCACATGCTTTCAAGCGAGATTTCTACTGCTGTGTCGGATATTCGTGTTGACCAGGATCTATGAAGTTGTGCAGCCGCGGGATTCCGCCCCCGCGCTCGGGCGGCCACCGAGGGGGGAGGCCTCTTTTTGGGGTATCTCGGTGGCCTGGCCTTTCGGGGTCTCCTGGGGGCCTCCTGGGCTGCCTCGGGGCGCTCCTGGCTTGTTTGATGCTTTCGTAGGCCGTCTCGGGGGTCTCTCTGGGTCGGCCTGGGGCCTTCTTGGGGCGCTCCAGCGCCGCCTTGGAGGCCTCCAGGACCGTATTGGGGCCCTCTTGCGACCGTCTCGGGTGTCTTTGGGGCCCTCTTGGGGCCCTGGGCCACCTGCGTCCAGAGGGCTGGTGGGTCGTATGGCTTTCGATGCTGTGGTTCTGGGGAATGTTTCGCGCTCGTCCGGTCTCAAGACCAGACTTGGCACCCACCTGCTCCTAAGAAGCCCTGGGCGAGCCCCGAGAGGTCCCTGGGCCCTAGGGGGCCTCAAGACAGGGTTCATTCCGATCCGACTGATTCGATTCGAAATTGCTTTCGGCTGGCGCGCTGTTGTGCATCCTGGCGCGGCCGACTCGATTCGATTCCGGCATCGTGCCGATTTAGCCCGAGTCGACGCAATGCCGATCAGATCCGATTAATCGATTCGACGCTGGCCGCTCCTGCAAGATGCCCCCCAGGATTGCCGCATCAAACTCCCAAGGCAGCCTGAGGAGGGCCCCAGGGGAGCCCCAAGACTACCTGACGGGGGAGCGACCTTTGCTGCACCCTGGTGTGGACCCCCAGACTGGGGGCCTCAGAATCCTTCCCAGACGGCCCAGGAGGACCCATGGAGAATTCAAAGATGCCCCAGGTTTGTTTCAAGATGCCACGCAAAGCCCCCAAGAATTTCGGAGGCCTCTTGGAGCCATCTTGGGGCTTTGGTTGGGGCCATGCTGGGAGCTGTCGGAGCCCAGTTGAGGGTCTCTTGAGGCCCTCTCGGGGGCTTTGGGGACTCTCTTGCAGACACCCTGGATGTCATCGATCAAACCAGGGGACACTGACTTCCTTCAGTCCTCCCGTCGAAGCCCGACACGTCATCTTTTGGGCTCTGTTTGGACGCTCTCGGGGCGCTCTGGGTGGGCAGTCTTGAGCCCTCCTGTAGGCTCTCCGGGAATCTTGGGGTCATCTTGAGGCCTCGTAAGACTACGCATTATGTCCATTCGAGTCTTCTTGAGTTCCTTTTGGGTTTTTTGGGGGCCAAGATCCTCCCATTTCTATTTGGTCATGCTGGGGCTCGACCCGGCCACTAGGGGGCAGGGCAATGAGAAACCGAGCACACATAGACATGAGCACGATCAAATGGAACGACGTGTATTAGTTTTGCGGCCTCTGGGGGGCCCTCCCCTACCCCAAAAAACGGGTCGGAGACCCAGGACTCCGAACGACAACACGAAAAGTCAGGGTCGCGACTGCTGCCTCATGGGGTGGGCCCCGCGGGTCGTTTAGTTGCCCTGGATTTTGTGGAAGTCGATTAACGGAGAGGAAGCATGCTGCCAAATAATTCCCAGATGTTTAAAACATGTTTCAAACATGGTATCAATAAGTAAAAGCCATGTTTGAAACATGTTTAGAACATGCTGTACACATGTTAAACACACGTTTCAATTCAATGACAGGATTGCTAAAGTGTCCATTGTCATGGCATCCACAACCCTGGATGCCGGGTCCAGAGATCCCGGCCGGGGCCCTATCTCGGGATCTGCCGAACTTCTTGGGCGATTCCTTACGCAGGGGGGCAATCCCCGCCCCACTTTCCAAGCTCCCTCGGCCCTCCATCCTCGCGATCTTCGATCCTGGAACCCTCGATCCCTCGATCCTCGATCCTCGCGATCCTCGACCCTCGCGATCCTCGATCCTCGAACCCTCGTTCCTGCTCCTCGATCATCCTCGACCCTCTGGCTGGTCCTCCCTCGACCCTCGATCCCCCGCCGCCTCGGTCCTCGTCCCTCGCGATCCTCGTCCCTCGCGACCCTCGACTCGAGACCCTCGCGATCCTCGATACTCGCGACCCTTGCTCCCTCGAACCCTTGCTCCTCGATCCTCGAGTCCTCGATCCTCGAATCCTCGATCCTCGATGCCTCCATATGGGGGCTCCACCCAAGAGCCAACTTGTGCCGCCAGTGTGCCCCCCCGGCCGCCCATTTCGGCACACCGGTCACATGTGTCGTGGCCCCGCATGGAGCTCCACCCAAGGTCCAAACTGTGCCGTCCGCGTGCGCCCCCGCCGTTCATGTCGGCACACCCCTCAACCGTTTTGTGGCCCATAGGAAGGAATGCCACCAATGACCCCAGTGGCGCCGTCCGCAAGCGTCCCCGTCACAATTTTCGACACAGCCCACACACGTTGCACAGCCCACACACGTTACGTGGCCCATAGGACCTTCACACCAGCTCAAATTGTGCCGACCGGCTAACGTCCACCGCCCAGCCATTTCGCACACCCCTCGCACGTTTCGTGGCCCCATCAATGGTTCCTTCCGCGTGCATCCCCGCCAATTATTTCGTCGCGTCTTCCCACGTTCTGTGGCTCCAGAGGGAGCTCCACCCAAGGCGCCAATTCCGGCACACCCCTCACACGTTTCTTGGCCCCATAGGGAGCTCCACCCAGGAGTGCCCCACGTGGTGCCGTCCGCATGCGTTCCTGCCACTGTTGTCGGCACACCCCTCGCACGCTTCGCGGCCCCACAAGGAGCTACACCGAAGGCTTAAGCGGCACCCTCCTCATGCGTCCCCGCCACCCGTTACGGCACACCCCTTGCATGTTTGGTTCCCCCGTGGGGAATTCCACCGAAGGTTCCGGTGGCGACGCGTGCATGCGGTTCCACCCCTCGCACGGTTCATGACCCCACTGGGGGCTACACCCAATGTCCCAGTGCCACCGTTCGCATGCGTCCCCCCTGCCCATCCCTTCACATGTTTCCCACGTTTCGTTGCCCCACAGCCAGCTCCACCCAGCGCCCCATGAGGATATCCATTGAAGGCGATAGCAACAACGATTGTATTTACAACTGGATTTGGTTGAGTCCCTCGCCAGGATAATTTCAAGAGGGGGGGATAAGACAATTTTCACGCCAGGTGGGCCAGCGACGGTGGATCGCGCTCCCTCAGGGGTCGGCACCTCCACCAGTCTTGGAAGTTGCCTCCAGCGAGGGAAGATGGTGATCCTGATTTCGGTGATGGTAGTAAGGTTCGGGCCTCTCAGGTGACCGACAGATCGCCCCCAGCACCAACATCTGAGATCACCTCCCTGAGGAGGTAGCCCCCCGTGTTGGTGTCGGTGTCAACTTGCAGGCCTCCGACCTTCGTCCTACCGCGGCTGGACTCGGCCCGATGGCCAGGCCCCACGAGGGGAGCCTGCGGGGTGCCCTGCGGGAAGCTTTGCGCAGGGGGTCGAGGTCGCGGTCGCAGCGCTGCAGACCTTGCCTTGCGGGGGAGCGCACGGCACTGCGTGCGCTGCTCGGCGGCTGCCCCGGGGATCGTCGTTCTCCGAGGTCCCCCCCCTGGCTTTCTCGTGTCGTTTGGGAGCCCCCGGGGACCTTCGGGCCTCGTGCTCGGTGCCATCTGAGCCTCCCTCCAGGGGAACGAAGACTGGCCCAGACAGAAAACCTCGGAGGTCCGCGCGGATTGCTTGGATCCGCGCTGGACCCCCCCTCCCTGGCGCCTGGCGCGCGGAGCGCGCCAGGGGCGGCGCCGGAGGCGCCGCCAGGGGGCCCCAGCGCCGATCCGAGAACGCCGCGCGCACCTGCGAGTTATCTTGCCTAGTGTCATTGTTCGTGCCCCTATCCCTGGAAATAGTTGGGGCCTTCCTGCGCCAGGCGTGCCCGGGCCACCTCAGGGCGCCCTTGGCCCGTCTCTGTCGCTCTCGGAGGCCGCCGCGGGGGGTCTCTCCGGGTCGCCCAAGGGGGCCTTCTCTTGGGGCGCTCTGCAGCGCCGCCTCGGAGGTCTCTTGCGGCCTTCCTGGGGGCCTCTTCTTGGGGGCCTCTTGGGGGCCTGTCCTCTCCGGTGCCTCTTGGAGGCCCCCTCGGCCGTCTCGGGGCGCTCTTGGCCTGACGCTTCTGGGAGGCCGGCTGGCGGTCTCTCTCCAGGTCGGCCCGGGGGCCTTCCCTTGGGGCGCTCTGTGGCGCCGCCTCGGGGGTCCCTTTTGGGCCTTCCTGGGGCTCTCCTGCGGCCGTCTTGGGGGCTTTTTGGGCCCTCTTGGGGCCCTGGACCTCGCATTCCCAGAGGGCCGGTGTGGGTCTGATGGCTCTGGAGTGGCTCTCGATAGTCTGGTTCCGGAGAGCGTCTCACGCTTGTTTCATTTGAAGACCAGAATCAGCACCTACCAGCTCCTGCGAAGCTCCAGGACATGAACGCCCCAAGAGGCCCCCAGACCCTGGTGAGCCCCAAGGCAGGATCCATTTGGATGGGATCTAGTCGATTCGACATTGCTTTCGGCTGGCCCGATCCGATTCGATTCCGCAATTCCGACGATCCGATGCGGCCCGATGCTTGCAAGACGCTGTTGTGCATCCTGGCGCGGCCGATTCGATTCGATTCGATTCGATCTGATCCGGTTTATCGATTCGACGCTGGCCGCTCCTGCAAGATATCCCCAAGGCGGCTCCAGATTGTCACATCGAACTCCCAATGCAGCCCCCAAGAGGGCTCCAGGGGAGCCCCTGGACTGCCCGAGGGGGGTGCGAACTTTGCTGCACCCTGGTGTGGACCCCTCAGACTGGGGACTGGGGGACAAGAATCTTTTCCAGACGGCCCAGGAGGACCCTGGGAGAATTCCAAGATGCCCCAGGTTTGGTTTGGGAGATCTTGGGGTCGTCTTGAGGCCTCGGAAGCCCATCGGAGGCGAAAAGGCGAGAAGGACCGTCACTGAAGCATCTTGGGAGGCTCCGAGGCCACTCGGAGCCGTCTCTGGGCCGCCTGGAGGCCTCCTGTCGGCGTGCAGGAGCCCGCAGCGCCTGAGCAGGCGGGGGGCTCGAGCCGAAACGGCTTGAGCTCAACTGGCTATGGCAGGAGGATGACGATGAGGATGAGGATGAGGAGTGAGGAGGAGTAGGAAGAGGAGGAGGAGCAGGAGGAGGACGAGGAGGAGGAGGAGGAGGCGGAGGAGGAGGAGGAGGAGGAGGAGGCGGAGGAGGAGGAGGAGGAGGAGGAGGAGGAGGAGGAGGAGGAGGACGAGGACGAGGACGATGAGGAGGCGGAGGACGAGGAGGAAGAGGAGGAAGAGAAGGAGGAGGAGGAGGAGGCGGCGGAGGAGGAGGAGGAGGAGGGGGAGGGGAAGGAGGAGGAGGAGCTAGGAGGAGGGGGAGGGGGGGGGGGAGAAGGATCGTCATCAGGACAGGACGAGGTGACTGGAGCGGGCGGTCGACAGCGCGGTAGCACTAGGATGGGGAGAGGGCAGGGCAGGGCAGGGAGGCGAGCAAGACTCCCAAAGTGCATGGGGCCCTCACGTCGAGGTGTCACTCCAGTGGCACTCTCACGAAGCACGGGGCTGGTGGCCATATCCGTGTTGGCTTGAGAGTTGTTGGTCGACAGGTTGTCTTTCGATCCCCGCACCCTTCTCGAACACCGGACCTTCTTTACGATACCCGACAGTACGCACTAACGATGGCACATCTCATCGCCGTGCGATTGGCAGTTCTGTGGATGCCGAGTGCAGTCGCGGTCCAGTCCTTAGGGGTGCGTGGCGCGCTCGCCTCATCTGCAACGGTTGTCGCCAGCGGCACAACGAATCTGACCTCCCATATGGACTCGTGCCAATACATGCAGGTCGCTGCATACCAAACGGGCTACATCCAGTTGCCGTACGTGAGCAACATTCGAGCAATATCAATGTGGTTTGCTCCTTTCAAGGACGGAGGCTATGATTGGGAGTACATCTTTGACGCACGCAGTGGACTGGGAGGAGGACATTTTTCTTTTCTGCATTCGATGTCGACGATTAACCACGGCGTCAACTGGTATGGTTCAATCTATGTGAATGGGGCTGCCACCAACACGGCTGGTCTGCTATCCGCTGCCAGTTCTGCCTCGACGACTTACGCGCCATGGATTCACCTGTATGTCGAGGCAAACACAAACTTCAACGACGACATAACGATCTTCGCCCGGTACACCAAAAACGAATACTTGCCTGGGAAGGTTTAGTCAAGAGGCGTACGCCATTCCGCCGACCCTCAGAAGAGGAACGAAATCCACGGGCGAGGTCTTTTGAGTCTAGGCCTCCTGGGTGGGGTCGGAGTAGATGGGGTCGGAGGATTGCGCCACATCGCTGATGCATCGCCAATGCGGCTCGATGCGGGGCCTGATTTCCTCCGCGCCGGCGTCGCCGATGCACCGCCGACGTCGACGATGCATCGCCGGCGCATCGCCGCCGCATCTCCGATGCCTCGCCGATGCATCGCCGATGTATCGGCGAGGCGGCGCGATCCTCCGACCCCATCTACTCCGACCCCATCTAGGAGGCCTCTATATTGAGGGGGCCGGTTGGGGCCTCTGGAAGCTTCTCGTTGGCCTCTTGGAAGCCTTTTGGGCCCTCTGGGAGGTTCCTTCGGAGCCCGCCGGCGGTCTCGGGGGTCCTCTTGGGGCGGAGGGCTCGGCATGCCGTGCCCCTCTTGGGCCCCATGGGGGCCCTCTTGGGGGTCCCTTTGGCCGTCTTGGACGAAGTTGGCGCCAGAACGGCGACGATGCTAGACATGTCATTTTACACTGGGATTGGGGCGATGTTTGCTTCTTTGGGGCCCTCCTGGGGAGTCTTGGACGCCTCTTTGGCCGTCTTGAGGCCATGTTTTATGTTCTTGAGGCCTCCTGAGCGTGTTGGGGCCCAGCTTGAGCCAGCGGGCATGGCATCTTGGACATTCTGGAGGCCTGCGAGTGAGCCTCTGAAGGCTCTTGAGGCTTCGGGGTTGCGTTGGGGAGCTCGTACCCCGCCGCCCCCCTCCCCCCGGCCTCCCCTTCCCCGCCCCCCTCCCTCAAATGCGATGTTGGACCTTGGGCGAGGGGGGCAGGGGGGACGGGAGACATCCGCATGTCTCGCACGCCGTGTCCCCCCCTTGGGCAGGAGCGGGGGGCGGCGGATTCTGTGCAGCTGTGGCCCTCTGGGCTGTCCTCGTCCGATATCAACAGCGCGATGAACGGAGCGACGACCTCTGTCTCGCCCGTGGCTTCCTATTCCGCGGCCGACTTGAATTCGTACCGAGCGGGGAGCGAACCCTGGTATCGGCGGACGGGACGCCAGCAATTTCCCGCCATCCTCGCCGCGTCAGACACGAAAGGCCACCCACACCCGACGCCCTTCCCGACGCCCTACCCGACGCCCTACCCGACGGCCTTCCCCGACGCCTACCCGACGGCCCCTAGCCCGACGCACTAAATAACCCGAACGGCCTTCCGACGCCCTACCCACCCTCTCTCCGACCCCATATCCCGACTCCCTAACCGACCCCTAACCCGACTCCCTACCCGACGGCCTTCCCGACGCCTTTCCCTACGGCCTTCCCGACGCCCCACCCGACCCCCTACCCGACTCCCTACCCAACGGCCTTCCCGACGCCTTTCCCTACGCCTTTCCCTACGCCCTTCCCGACGTCCTCCCCGACCCCCTACCCGACGGCCTACCCAACGGCTTTCCCGACGCTCTTCCCTACGCCCTTCCCGACGTCCTACCCGACGGCCTTCCCAACAGCTCTCCCGACGCCCAGCCCAACGCCCAGCCCGACGTATCCTCAGGGTTGGCCGACACCACATCCGACGTTTCCTCCTGCAGCTCCCATGGCGGCCGGAGCCGGCGCAGGCGTGGCTGCCACCGGTGACCCCCATCTTCAAAACGTTCATGGCGAGCGGTTCGATTTGATGAAGCCAGGCGTTCACGTTCTGATAAACATCCCTCGTGGAACGAGCGTTGAAGACGCATTGCTTCGCGTGCAAGCCGATGCACGCCGAGTGGGTGAACGCTGCGCGGATATGTACTTCTCAGAGATAAACGTTACTGGGTCGTGGGCAGTTACTAAGCAAGTTGGAGGGTACCACTTCAGCGCATCGCGAAGTGATGTCGGGACCCCTGGATGGCTTGCTTTTGGCACGGTTGAGCTGAAAGTCGTTCATGGACGCACGGACACTGGCTTCGCGTACTTGAATGTGTACGTTAAGCATTTAGGGCGAACAGGGTTTGATGTCGGAGGTCTTTTGGGCGAGGATGACCACAAAGACGTGATCATTTCTTCAGGGGCATGTGCGATGCGCACGGAGCTCAGTGCGCGTTCGGCCCCAAATGGCTGGATCCGTTCTACGTCCTCTGTCGCACTTGCATCCTTTGTTTGACTGGCAGCGTTCGGATTTCAACTAGTGCATGGCTGACGTGCTTTCTACCCATGCCTTCATCGAAGACTGCGCCGAGGTACCCTTTTGTTTTGTTGCGCTAGGGCGCTGTTACTCCTGCTCCTATGCTTTCAAGCGAGATTTCTACTGCTGTGTCGGATATTCGTGTTGACCAGGATCTATGAAGTTGTGCAGCCGCGGGATTCTGCCCCCGCGCTCGGGCGGCCACCGAGGGGGGAGGCCTCTTTTTGGGGTATCTCGGTGGCCTGGCCTTTCGGGGTCTCCTGGGGGCCTCCTGGGCTGCCTCGGGGCGCTCCTGGCTTGTTTGATGCTTTCGTAGGCCGTCTCGGGGGTCTCTCTGGGTCGGCCTGGGGCCTTCTTGGGGCGCTCCAGCGCCGCCTTGGAGGCCTCCAGGACCGTATTTGGGGCCCTCTTGCGACCGTCTCGGGTGTCTTTGGGGCCCTCTTGGGGCCCTGGGCCACCTGCGTCCAGAGGGCTGGTGGGTCGTATGGCTTTCGATGCTGTGGTTCTGGGGAATGTCTCGCGCTCGTCCCGTCTCAAGACCAGACTTGGCACCCACCTGCTCCTAAGAAGCCCTGGGCGAGCCCCGAGAGGTCCCTGGGCCCTAGGGGGCCTCAAGACAGGGTTCATTCCGATCCGACTGATTCGATTCGAAATTGCTTTCGGCTGGCGCGCTGTTGTGCATCCTGGCGCGGCCGACTCGATTCGATTCCGGCATAGTGCCGATTTGGCCCGAGTCGACGCAATGCCGATCAGATCCGATTAATCGATTCGACGCTGGCCGCTCCTGCAAGATGCCCCCCAGGATTGCCGCATCAAACTCCCAAGGCAGCCTGAAGAGGGCCCCAGGGGAGCCCCAAGACTACCTGACGGGGGAGCGACCTTTGCTGCACCCTGGTGTGGACCCCCAGACTGGGGGCCTCAGAATCCGTCCCAGACGGCCCAGGAGGACCCATGGAGAATTCAAAGATGCCCCAGGATTGTTTCAAGATGCCACGCAAAGCCCCCAAGAATTTCGGAGGCCTCTTGGAGCCATCTTGGGGCTTCGGTTGGGGCCATGCTGGGAGCTGTCGGAGCCCAGTTGAGGGTCTCTTGAGGCCCTCTCGGGGGCTTTGGGGACTCTCTTGCAGACACCCTGGATGTCATCGATCAAACCAGGGGACACTGACTTCCTTCAGTCCTCCCGTCCAAGCCCGACACGTCATCTTTTGGGCTCTGTTTGGACGCTCTCGGGGCGCTCTAGGTGCTGTCTTGGAGCCCTCCTGTGGCTCTCTTGGGAGATCTTGGGGTCATCTTGAGGCCTCGGAAGACTACGCATTGTTCATTTGTGAGTCTTCGAGAGTTCTTTGGGTTTTTGGGGGGCCAAGATCCTCCCATTTCTAATTGGTCTATGCTGGGCCTCTTCCCGGCCACTAGGGGGGCAGGGACAATGAGAAACGAGCACACTTAGACATGAGCACGATCAGAATGGAACGACGTGTAGTAGTTTGCGGCCTCTGGGGGCCCTCCCCGAGCCCCAGAAAAACGGGTGGGGAGACCCAGGACTCCGAACTGACAAACAAGTCAGGGGTCGCGACCGCTGCCCCGCGGGTCGTTTGTTGCCCTGGATTTGTGGAAGTCGATTAACGGAGAGGAAGCATGCTGCCAAATAATTCCCAGATGTCTAAAGCATGGTTCAATCATGTTTGAACGATGTAGGAACGTGCTTGAAACATGTTTAGAACATGTTCTATACATTTTAAACGTATCTTTAATCCACTGATAGGACTGTGAGAGTGTCCATTGTCATGGCATCCACAACCCTGGATGCCGGGTCCCAGGAGATCCCGGCCGCCCTGATCTCGGATCTGCCGTACTTCTTGGGCGATTCCTTACGCAGGGGGGCAATCCCCGCCCCGCTTTCCAAGCTCCCTCGGCCCTCCATCCTCGCGATCTTCGATCCTCGAACCCTCGATCCTCGACCCTCGCGATCCTCGACCCTCGCGATCCTCGATCCTCGAACCCTCGTTCCGGCTCCTCGATCATCCTCGACCTTCTGGCTTGTCCTCCCTCGACCCTCGATCCCCCGCCGCCTCGGTCCTCGTCCCTCGCGATCCTCGTCCCTCGCGACCCTCGACCCTCGCGATCCTCGATACTCGCGACCCTTGCTCCCTCGAACCCTTGCTCCTCGATCCTCGAGTCCTCGATCCTCGAGTCCTCGAGTCCTCGATGCCTCCATATGGGGGCTCCACCCAAGAGCCAACTTGTGCCGCCAGTGTGCCCCCCCGGCCGCCCATTTCGGCACACCCGTCACATGTTTCGTGGCCCCGCATGGAGCTCCACCCAAGGTCCAAACTGTGCCGTCCGCGTGCGCCCCCGCCGTTCATGTCGGCACACCCCTCAACCGTTTTGTGGCCCATAGGAAGGAATGCCACCAATGACCCCAGTGGCGCCGTCCGCAGGTGTCCCCGTCACATATTTCGACACAGCCCTCACACGTTACGTGGCCCCATAGGGACCTCCACCCAAGGCTCAAATTGTGCCGTCCGCGTACGTCCCCGCCAGCCATTTCGGCACACCCCTCGCACGTTTCGTGGCCCCATCAATGGTTCCTTCCGCGTGCATCCCCGCCAATTATTTCGTCGCGTCTTCCCACGTTCTGTGGCTCCAGAGGGAGCTCCACCCAACGCGCCCATGGCGCCGTTCGCATGCGCCTCCGCCACCAATTCCGGCACACCCCTCACACGTTTCTTGGCCCCATAGGGAGCTCCACCCAGGAGTGCCCCACGTGGTGCCGTCCGCATGCGTTCCTGCCACTGTTGTCGGCACACCCCTCGCACGCTTCGCGGCCCCACAAGGAGCTACACCGAAGGCTTAAGCGGCACCCTCCTCATGCGTCCCCGCCACCCGTTACGGCACACCCCTTGCATGTTTGGTTCCCCCGTGGGGAATTCCACCGAAGGTTCCGGTGGCGACGCGTGCATGCGGTTCCACCCCTCGCACGGTTCATGACCCCACTGGGGGCTACACCCAATGTCCCAGTGCCACCGTTCGCATGCGTCCCCCCTGCCCATCCCTTCACATGTTTCCCACGTTTCGTTGCCCCACAGCCAGCTCCACCCAGCGCCCTGTGAGGATATCCATTGAAGGCGATAGCAACAACGAGTGTATTTACAGCTGGATTTGGTCGAGTCCCTCGCCAGGATAATTTCAAGAGGGGGGGGATGAGACAATTTTCACGCCAGGTGGGCCAGCGACGGTGGATCGCGCTCCCTCAGGGGTCGGCACCTCCACCAGTCTTGGAAGTTGCCTCCAGCGAGGGAAGATGATGATCCTGATTTCGGTGATGGTAGTAAGGCTCGGGCCTCTTAGGTGACCGACAGATCGCCCCCAGCACCAACATCTGAGACCACCTCCTCCCTGTGGAGATAGCCGCCTGTGTTGGTGTAGCCAGGCCTCCGACCTTCGTCCTACCGCGGCTGGACTCGGCCCGATGGCCAGGCCCCACGAGGGGAGCCTGCGGGGTGCCGTGCGGGAAGCTTTGCGCAGGGGGTCGAGGTCGCGGTCGCAGCGCTGCAGGCCTTGCCTTGCGGGGGAGCGCACGGCACTGCGTGCGCTGCTCGGCGGCTGCCCCGGGGATCGTCGTTCTCCGAGGTCCCCCCCTCTGGTTTTCTCGTGTCGTTTGGGAGCCCCCGGGGACCTTCGGGCCTCGTGCTCGGTGCCATCTGAGCCTCCCTCCAGGGGAACGAAGACTGGCCCAAACAGAAAACCTCGGAGGTCCGCGCGGATTGCTTGGATCCGCGCTGGACCCCCCCTCCCTGGCGCGCGGAGCGCGCCAGGGGCGGCGCCGGAGGCGCCGCCAGGGGGCCCCAGCGCCGATCCGAGAACGCCGCGCGCACCTGCGAGTTATTCTGTCTATGTCATTGTTCGTGCCCCTATCCCTGGAAATAGTTGGGGCCTTCCTGCGCCAGGCGTGCCTGGGCCACCTCAGGGCGCCCTTGGCCCGTCTCAGACGCTCTTGGAGGCCGCCGCGGGGGGTCTCTCCGGGTCGCCCAAGGGGGCCTTCTCTTGGGGCGCTCTGCAGCGCCGCCTCGGAGGTCTCTTGCGGCCTTCCTGGGGGCCTCTTCTTGGGGGCCTCTTGGGGGCCTGTCCTCTCCGGTGCCTCTTGGAGGCCCCCTCGGCCGTCTCGGGGCGCTCTTGGCCTGACGCTTCTGGGAGGCCGGCTGGCGGTCTCTCTCCAGGTCGGCCCGGGGGCCTTCCCTTGGGGCGCTCTGTGGCGCCGCCTCGGGGGTCCCTTTTGGGCCTTCCTGGGGCTCTCCTGCGGCCGTCTTGGGGGCTTTTTGGGCCCTCTTGGGGCCCTGGACCTCCCATTCCCAGAGGGCCGGTGTGGGTCTGATGGCTCTGGAGTGGCTCTCGATAGTCTGGTTCCGGAGAGCGTCTCACGCTTGTTTCATTTGAAGACCATACCAGCTCCTGCGAAGCTCCAGGACATGAACGCCCCAAGAGGCCCCCAGACCCTGGTGAGCCCCAAGGCAGGATCCATTTGGATGGGATCTAGTCGATTCGACATTGCTTTCGGCTGGCCCGATCCGATTCGATTCCGCAATTCCGACGATCCGATGCGGCCCGATGCTTGCAAGACGCTGTTGTGCATCCTGGCGCGGCCGATTCGATTCGATTCGATCTGATCCGGTTTATCGATTCGACGCTGGCCGCTCCTGCAAGATATCCCCAAGGCGGCTCCAGATTGTCACATCGAACTCCCAATGCAGCCCCCAAGAGGGCTCCAGGGGAGCCCCTGGACTGCCCGAGGGGGGTGCGAACTTTGCTGCACCCTGGTGTGGACCCCTCAGACTGGGGACTGGGGGACAAGAATCTTTTCCAGACGGCCCAGGAGGACCCTGGGAGAATTCCAAGATGCCCCAGGTTTGGTTTGGGAGATCTTGGGGTCGTCTTGAGGCCTCGGAAGCCCATCGGAGGCGAAAAGGCGAGAAGGACCGTCACTGAAGCATCTTGGGAGGCTCCGAGGCCACTCGGAGCCGTCTCTGGGCCGCCTGGAGGCCTCCTGTCGGCGTGCAGGAGCCCGCAGCGCCTGAGCAGGCGGGGGGCTCGAGCCGAAACGGCTTGAGCTCAACTGGCTATGGCAGGAGGATGACGATGAGGATGAGGATGAGGAGTGAGGAGGAGTAGGAAGAGGAGGAGGAGCAGGAGGAGGACGAGGAGGAGGAGGGAGGCGGAGGAGGAGGAGGAGGAGGAGGCGGAGGAGGAGGAGGAGGAGGAGGAGGAGGAGGAGGAGGAGGAGGACGAGGACGAGGACGATGAGGAGGCGGAGGACGAGGAGGAAGAGGAGGAAGAGAAGGAGGAGGAGGAGGAGGCGGCGGAGGAGGAGGAGGAGGAGGGGGAGGGGAAGGAGGAGGAGGAGCTAGGAGGAGGGGGAGGGGGGGGGGAGAAGGATCGTCATCAGGACAGGACGAGGTGACTGGAGCGGGCGGTCGACAGCGCGGTAGCACTAGGATGGGGAGAGGGCAGGGCAGGGCAGGGAGGCGAGCAAGACTCCCAAAGTGCATGGGGCCCTCACGTCGAGGTGTCACTCCAGTGGCACTCTCACGAAGCACGGGGCTGGTGGCCATATCCGTGTTGGCTTGAGAGTTGTTGGTCGACAGGTTGTCTTTCGATCCCCGCACCCTTCTCGAACACCGGACCTTCTTTACGATACCCGACAGTACGCACTAACGATGGCACATCTCATCGCCGTGCGATTGGCAGTTCTGTGGATGCCGAGTGCAGTCGCGGTCCAGTCCTTAGGGGTGCGTGGCGCGCTCGCCTCATCTGCAACGGTTGTCGCCAGCGGCACAACGAATCTGACCTCCCATATGGACTCGTGCCAATACATGCAGGTCGCTGCATACCAAACGGGCTACATCCAGTTGCCGTACGTGAGCAACATTCGAGCAATATCAATGTGGTTTGCTCCTTTCAATCTTTCAAGGACGGAGGCTATGATTGGGAGTACATCTTTGACGCACGCAGTGGACTGGGAGGAGGACATTTTTCTTTTCTGCATTCGATGTCGACGATTCACCACGGCGGCAACTGGTATGGTTCAATCTATGTGAATGGGGCTGCCACCAACACGGCTGGTCTGCTATCCGCTGCCAGTTCTGCCTCGACGACTTACGCGCCATGGATTCACCTGTATGTCGAGGCAGACACAAACTTCAACGACGACATCACGATCTTCGCCCGGTACACCAAAAACGAATACTTGCCTGGGAAGGTTTAGTCAAGAGGCGTACGCCATTCCGCCGACCCTCAAGAGAGGAACGAAATCCACGGGCGAGGTCTTTTGAGTCTAGGCCTCCTGGGTGGGGTCGGAGTAAATGGGGTCGGAGGATTGCGCCACATCGCTGATGCATCGCCAATGCGGCTCGATGCGGGGCCTGATTTTCTCCGCGCCGGCGTCGCCGATGCACCGCCGACGTCGACGATGCATCGCCGGCGCATCGCCGCCGCATCTCCGATGCCTCGCCGATGCATCGCCGATGTATCGGCGAGGCGGCGCGATCCTCCGACCCCATCTACTCCGACCCCATCTAGGAGGCCTCTATATTGAGGGGGCCGGTTGGGGCCTCTGGAAGCTTCTCGTTGGCCTCTTGGAAGCCTTTTGGGCCCTCTGGGAGGTTCCTTCGGAGCCCGCCGGCGGTCTCGGGGGTCCTTGGGGCGGAGGGCTCGGCATGTCGTGCCCCTCTTGGGCCCCATGGGGCCCTCTTGGGGGTCCCTTTGGCCGTCTTGGACGAAGTTGGCGCCAGAACGGCGACGATGCTAGACATGTCATTTTACACTGGGATTGGGGCGATGTTTGCTTCTTTGGGGCCCTCCTGGGGAGTCTTGGACGCCTCTTTGGCCGTCTTGAGGCCATGTTTTATGTTCTTGAGGCCTCCTGAGCGTGTTGGGGCCCAGCTTGAGCCAGCGGGCATGGCATCTTGGACATTCTGGAGGCCTGCGAGTGAGCCTCTGAAGGCTCTTGAGGCTTCGGGGTTGCGTTGGGGAGCTCGTACCCCGCCGCCCCCCTCCCCCTGGCCTCCCCTTCCCCGCCCCCCTCCCTCAAATGCGATGTTGGACCTTGGGCGAGGGGGCCAGGGGGGGCGGGAGACATCCGCATGTCTCGCACGCCGTGTCCCCCCCTTGGGCAGGAGCGGGGGGCGGCGGATTCTGTGCAGCTGTGGCCCTCGGGGCTGTCCTCGTCCGATATCAACAGCGCGATGAACGGAGCGACGACCTCTGTCTCGCCCGTGGCTTCCTATTCCGCGGCCGACTTGAATTCGTACCGAGCGGGGAGCGCGACCCTGGTATCGGCGAGCGGGACGCCAGCATGTCCGCCAGCCTCGGCCGCGGCAGACACGCCCACCCCGACGCCCTTCCCGACGCCCTACCCGACGCCCTACCCGACGGCCTTCCCGACGCCCTACCCGACGCCCTACCCGACGCCCTACCCGACGGCCTTCCCGACGCCCTACCCGACCCTCTCTCCGACCCCCTTCCCGACTCCCTATCCGACCCCTTACCCGACTCCCTACCCGACGGCCTCCCCGACGCCTTTCCCTACGGCTCCCGACGCCCCCAACCCGACCCCCAACCCTACTCTCCTACCCACGCCTTCCCCGACGCCTTTCCCTAGAAGCGCCAACGCCAACTCCTTCCCGACTCTCACCCGACCCCCTACCCGACTCCCTACCAACCGGCTTTCCCGACGCTCTTATACACCCTCGCCTTCCCGACGTCCTACCCGACGGCCTTCCCAACAGCTCTCCCGACGCCCAGCCCAACGCCCAGCCCGACGTATCCTCAGGGTTGGCCGACACCACATCCGACGTTTCCTCCTGCAGCTCCCATGGCGGCCGGAGCCGGCGCAGGCGTGGCTGCCACCGGTGACCCCCATCTTCAAAACGTTCATGGCGAGCGGTTCGATTTGATGAAGCCAGGCGTTCACGTTCTGATAAACATCCCTCGTGGAACGAGCGTTGAAGACGCATTGCTTCGCGTGCAAGCCGATGCACGCCGAGTGGGTGAACGCTGCGCGGATATGTACTTCTCAGAGATAAACGTTACTGGGTCGTGGGCAGTTACTAAGCAAGTTGGAGGGTACCACTTCAGCGCATCGCGAAGTGATGTCGGGACCCCTGGATGGCTTGCTTTTGGCACGGTTGAGCTGAAAGTCGTTCATGGACGCACGGACACTGGCTTCGCGTACTTGAATGTGTACGTTAAGCATTTAGGGCGAACAGGGTTTGATGTCGGAGGTCTTTTGGGCGAGGATGACCACAAAGACGTGATCATTTCTTCAGGGGCATGTGTGACGCGCACGGAGCTCAGTGCGCGTTCGGCCCCAAGTGGCTGGATCCGTGCTACGTCCTCTGTCGCACTTGCATCCTTTGCTTGACTGGCAGCGTTCGGATTTCAACTAGTGCATAGCTGACGTGCTTTCTACCCATGCCTTCATCGAAGACTGCGCCGGGATACCCTTTTTGTCCATTTGCTGCTCCTGCACATGCTTCTAAGCGAGATTCACTGCTGTTCGATATTCGTGTTTGACCAGGGTTTTTTGAAGTTGTGCAGACCCGGGATTCCGCCCCGCGCTCGGCGGCCACCGGAGGGGGGAGGCCTCTTTTTGGGTACTCGGTGGACCTGCCTTTCGGGGTCCTCTGTGGGCCTCCTGGGCAGCTCGGGGCGCTCTGCTACTGTTGATGCTTTCGTAGAGCCCAACGCTGCCGCCCTCTCTGGGTCCGGCCTGGGGCCTTCTTGGGGCGCTCCAGCGCCGCCTTGGAGGCCTCCGGGACCGTATTTGGGGCCCTCTTGCGACCGTCTCGGGTGTCTTTGGGGCCCTCTTGGGGCCCTGGGCCACCTGCGTCCAGAGGGCTGGTGGGTCGTATGGCTTTCGATGCTGTGGTTCTGGGGAATGTCTCGCGCTCGTCCGGTCTCAAGACCAGACTTGGCACCCACCTGCTCCTAAGAAGCCCTGGGCGAGCCCCGAGAGGTCCCTGGGCCCTAGGGGGCCTCAAGACAGGGCTCATTCCGATCCGACTGATTCGATTCGAAATTGCTTTCGGCTGGCGCGCTGTTGTGCATCCTGGCGCGGCCGACTCGATTCGATTCCGGCATCGTGCCGATTTGGCCCGAGTCGACGCAATGCCGATCAGATCCGATTAATCGATTTGACGCTGGCCGCTCCTGCAAGATGCCCCCCAGGATTGCCGCATCAAACTCCCAAGGCAGCCTGAAGAGGGCCCCAGGGGAGCCCCAAGACTACCTGACGGGGGAGCGACCTTTGCTGCACCCTGGTGTGGACCCCCAGACTGGGGGCCTCAGAATCCGTCCCAGACGGCCCAGGAGGACCCATGGAGAATTCAAAGATGCCCCAGGATTGTTTCAAGATGCCACGCAAAGCCCCCAAGAATTTCGGAGGCCTCTTGGAGCCATCTTGGGGCTTTGGTTGGGGCCATGCTGGGAGCTGTCGGAGCCCAGTTGAGGGTCTCTTGAGGTCCTCTCGGGGGCTTTGGGGACTCTCTTGCAGACACCCTGGATGTCATCGATCAAACCAGGGGACACTGACTTCCTTCAGTCCTCCCGTCGAAGCCCGACACGTCATCTTTTGGGCTCTGTTTGGACGCTCTCGGGGCGCTCTAGGTGCTGTCTTGGAGCCCTCCTGTGGCTCTCTTGGGGTCATCTTGAGGCCTCGGAAGACTACGCATTGTTCATTTCTGAGTCTTCGAGAGTTCTTTGGGTTTTTTGGGGGCCAAGATCCTCCCATTTCTAATTGGTCTATGCTGGGCCTCTTCCCGGCCACTATGGGGGCAGGGACAATGAGAAACGAGCACACTTAGACATGAGCACGATCAGAATGGAACGACGTGTAGTAGTTTGCGGCCTCTGGGGGCCCTCCCCGAGCCCCAGAAAAACGGGTGGGGAGACCCAGGACTCCGAACTGACAAACAAGTCAGGGGTCGCGACCGCTGCCCCGCGGGTCGTTTGTTGCCCTGGATTTGTGGAAGTCGATTAACGGAGAGGAAGCATGCTGCCAAATAATTCCCAGATGTCTAAAGCATGGTTCAATCATGTTTGAACGATGTAGGAACGTGCTTGAAACATGTTTAGAACATGTTCTATACATTTTAAACGTATCTTGAATTCTCTGATAGGACTGTGAGAGTGTCCATTGTCATGGCATCCACAACCCTGGATGCCGGGTCCCAGGAGATCCCGGCCGCCCTGATCTCGGATCTGCCGTACTTCTTGGGCGATTCCTTACGCAGGGGGGCAATCCCCGCCCCGCTTTCCAAGCTCCCTCGGCCCTCCATCCTCGCGATCTTCGATCCTCGAACCCTCGATCCTCGACCCTCGCGATCCTCGACCCTCGCGATCCTCGATCCTCGAACCCTCGTTCCGGCTCCTCGATCATCCTCGACCCTCTGGCTTGTCCTCCCTCGACCCTCGATCCCCCGCCGCCTCGGTCCTCGTCCCTCGCGATCCTCGTCCCTCGCGACCCTCGACCCTCGCGATCCTCGATACTCGCGACCCTTGCTCCCTCGAACCCTTGCTCCTCGATCCTCGAGTCCTCGATCCTCGAGTCCTCGAGTCCTCGATGCCTCCATATGGGGGCTCCACCCAAGAGCCAACTTGTGCCGCCAGTGTGCCCCCCCGGCCGCCCATTTCGGCACACCCGTCACATGTTTCGTGGCCCCGCATGGAGCTCCACCCAAGGTCCAAACTGTGCCGTCCGCGTGCGCCCCCGCCGTTCATGTCGGCACACCCCTCAACCGTTTTGTGGCCCATAGGAAGGAATGCCACCAATGACCCCAGTGGCGCCGTCCGCAGGTGTCCCAGTCACATTATTTCGAACACAGCCCTCACACGTTAAGTGGCCCCATAGGGGCCTCCAACCCAAGGCTCAAATTTGTTGCCGTCGGTACGTCCCGCCAGCCCCTTCGGCACAACCCTAGCAGTTTCGTGGCCCATCAATGGTTCCTTCGCGTGCATCCCGCCATTTTTTCGTGCGACTTCCCACGTGCTGTGGTCAGTGGGAGCTCCACCAACGCGCCCTTGGGCCGTTCGCATGCGCCCCGCACATTTCCGGCACACCCCTCACACGTTTCTTGGCCCCATAGGGAGCTCCACCCAGGAGTGCCCCACGTGGTGCCGTCCGCATGCGTTCCTGCCACTGTTGTCGGCACACCCCTCGCACGCTTCGCGGCCCCACAAGGAGCTACACCGAATGCTTAAGCGGCACCCTCCTCATGCGTCCCCGCCACCCGTTACGGCACACCCCTTGCATGTTTGGTTCCCCCGTGGGGAATTCCACCGAAGGTTCCGGTGGCGACGCGTGCATGCGGTTCCACCCCTCGCACGGTTCATGACCCCACTGGGGGCTACACCCAATGTCCCAGTGCCACCGTTCGCATGCGTCCCCCCTGCCCATCCCTTCACATGTTTCCCACGTTTCGTTGCCCCACAGCCAGCTCCACCCAGCGCCCTGTGAGGATATCCATTGAAGGCGATAGCAACAACGAGTGTATTTACAGCTGGATTTGGTCGAGTCCCTCGCCAGGATAATTTCAAGAGGGGGGGGATGAGACAATTTTCACGCCAGGTGGGCCAGCGACGGTGGATCGCGCTCCCTCAGGGGTCGGCACCTCCACCAGTCTTGGAAGTTGCCTCCAGCGAGGGAAGATGATGATCCTGATTTCGGTGATGGTAGTAAGGCTCGGGCCTCTTAGGTGACCGACAGATCGCCCCCAGCACCAACATCTGAGACCACCTCCTCCCTGTGGAGATAGCCGCCTGTGTTGGTGTAGCCAGGCCTCCGACCTTCGTCCTACCGCGGCTGGACTCGGCCCGATGGCCAGGCCCCACGAGGGGAGCCTGCGGGGTGCCGTGCGGGAAGCTTTGCGCAGGGGGTCGAGGTCGCGGTCGCAGCGCTGCAGGCCTTGCCTTGCGGGGGAGCGCACGGCACTGCGTGCGCTGCTCGGCGGCTGCCCCGGGGATCGTCGTTCTCCGAGGTCCCCCCCCTGGTTTTCTCGTGTCGTTTGGGAGCCCCCCGGGGACCTTCGGGCCTCGTGCTCGGTGCCATCTGAGCCTCCCTCCAGGGGAACGAAGACTGGCCCAAACAGAAAACCTCGGAGGTCCGCGCGGATTGCTTGGATCCGCGCTGGACCCCCCCTCCCTGGCGCGCGGAGCGCGCCAGGGGCGGCGCCGGAGGCGCCGCCAGGGGGCCCCAGCGCCGATCCGAGAACGCCGCGCGCACCTGCGAGTTATTCTGTCTATGTCATTGTTCGTGCCCCTATCCCTGGAAATAGTTGGGGCCTTCCTGCGCCAGGCGTGCCTGGGCCACCTCAGGGCGCCCTTGGCCCGTCTCAGACGCTCTTGGAGGCCGCCGCGGGGGGTCTCTCCGGGTCGCCCAAGGGGGCCTTCTCTTGGGGCGCTCTGCAGCGCCGCCTCGGAGGTCTCTTGCGGCCTTCCTGGGGGCCTCTTCTTGGGGGCCTCTTGGGGGCCTGTCCTCTCCGGTGCCTCTTGGAGGCCCCCTCGGCCGTCTCGGGGCGCTCTTGGCCTGACGCTTCTGGGAGGCCGGCTGGCGGTCTCTCTCCAGGTCGGCCCGGGGGCCTTCCCTTGGGGCGCTCTGTGGCGCCGCCTCGGGGGTCCCTTTTGGGCCTTCCTGGGGCTCTCCTGCGGCCGTCTTGGGGGCTTTTTGGGCCCTCTTGGGGCCCTGGACCTCGCATTCCCAGAGGGCCGGTGTGGGTCTGATGGCTCTGGAGTGGCTCTCGATAGTCTGGTTCCGGAGAGCGTCTCACGCTTGTTTCATTTGAAGACCAGAATCAGCACCTACCAGCTCCTGCGAAGCTCCAGGACATGAAACGCCCCACGAGGACCCAGACCTCGGTGAGCCCCAAGGCAGGATCCTTTGGATGGGATTAGTCGATGTCGACATGGTCTTTCGGCTGGCCCGATCCGTTCGATTCCGCAATTCCGACGATCCGATGCTGCCCGATGTTGCATGACGCTGTGGTGCATCCTGGCGCGGGCGATTCGATTCGATCTGATCCGGTTTATCGATTCGACGCTGGCCGCTCCTGCAAGATATCCCCAAGGCGGCTCCAGATTGTCACATCGAACTCCCAATGCAGCCCCCAAGAGGGCTCCAGGGGAGCCCCTGGACTGCCCGAGGGGGGTGCGAACTTTGCTGCACCCTGGTGTGGACCCCTCAGACTGGGGACTGGGGGACAATAATCTTTTCCAGACGGCCCAGGAAGACCCTGGGAGAATTCCAAGATGCCCCAGGTTTGGTTTGGGAGATCTTGGGGTCGTCTTGAGGCCTCGGAAGCCCATCGGAGGCGAAAAGGCGAGAAGGACCGTCACTGAAGCATCTTGGGAGGCTCCGAGGCCACTCGGAGCCGTCTCTGGGCCGCCTGGAGGCCTCCTGTCGGCGTTGCAGGAGCCGCAGCTCTGAGGCAGGCGGGTGGGCTCGAGCGAAAAGGCTTGAGCTCAACTGGGGGACTACTGGCAGGAGGGATGACGATGAGTTGGGTAGGGAAGTGAGTGAGGAGTAGGATGAGGAGCGAGGAGCAGGAGGAGGACGAGGAGGAGGCGGAGGAGGAGGAGGAGGAGGAGGAGGCGGAGGAGGAGGAGGAGGAGGAGGAGGAGGAGGAGGAGGAGGAGGACGAGGACGAGGACGATGAGGAGGCGGAGGACGAGGAGGAAGAGGAGGAAGAGAAGGAGGAGGAGGAGGAGGCGGCGGAGGAGGAGGAGGAGGAGGGGGAGGGGGAGGAGGAGGAGGAGCTAGGAGGAGGGGGAGGGGGGGGGAGAAGGATCGTCATCAGGACAGGACGAGGTGACTGGAGCGGGCGGTCGACAGCGCGGTAGCACTAGGATGGGGAGAGGGCAGCAGGGGCACGGCAGGTGAGGCAGCAAGGCTCCCAAAGTGCATGGGGCCCCACGTCGATGGTGTCACTCCAGTTGCCAATCTCACGAAGACGGGGTGGTGGGCATATCCGTGTTGGCTTGAGAGTTGTTGGTCGACAGGTTGTCTTTCGATAAGACCCCGCACCTTCTCGAAACCTCTCCTTCTTTTACGATACGACCAGTATCACAACGATGGCCATCTCATCGCCGTGCTGCATTGGCAGTTCTGTGGATGCCGAGTGCAGTCGCGGTCCAGTCCTTAGGGGTGCGTGGCGCGCTCGCCTCATCTGCAACGGTTGTCGCCAGCGGCACAACGAATCTGACCTCCCATATGGACTCGTGCCAATACATGCAGGTCGCTGCATACCAAACGGGCTACATCCAGTTGCCGTACGTGAGCAACATTCGAGCAATATCAATGTGGTTTGCTCCTTTCAAGGACGGAGGCTATGATTGGGAGTACATCTTTGACGCACGCAGTGGACTGGGAGGAGGACATTTTTCTTTTCTGCATTCGATGTCGACGATTCACCACGGCGGCAACTGGTATGGTTCAATCTATGTGAATGGGGCTGCCACCAACACGGCTGGTCTGCTATCCGCTGCCAGTTCTGCCTCGACGACTTACGCGCCATGGATTCACCTGTATGTCGAGGCAGACACAAACTTCAACGACGACATCACGATCTTCGCCCGGTACACCAAAAACGAATACTTGCCTGGGAAGGTTTAGTCAAGAGGCGTACGCCATTCCGCCGACCCTCAAGAGAGGAACGAAATCCACGGGCGAGGTCTTTTGAGTCTAGGCCTCCTGGGTGGGGTCGGAGTAAATGGGGTCGGAGGATTGCGTCACATCGCTGATGCATCGCCAATGCGGCTCGATGCGGGGCCTGATTTTCTCCGCGCCGGCGTCGCCGATGCACCGCCGACGTCGACGATGCATCGCCGGCGCATCGCCGCCGCATCTCCGATGCCTCGCCGATGCATCGCCGATGTATCGGCGAGGCGGCGCGATCCTCCGACCCCATCTACTCCGACCCCATCTAGGAGGCCTCTATATTGAGGGGGCCGGTTGGGGCCTCTGGAAGCTTCTCGTTGGCCTCTTGGAAGCCTTTTGGGCCCTCTGGGAGGTTTCTTCGGAGCCCGCTGGCGGTCTCGGGGGTCCTCTTGGGGCGGAGGGCTCGGCATGCCGTGCCCCTCTTGGGCCCCATGGGGGCCCTCTTGGGGGTCCCTTTGGCCGTCTTGGACGAAGTTGGCGCCAGAACGGCGACGATGCTAGACATGTCATTTTACACTGGGATTGGGGCGATGTTTGCTTCTTTGGGGCCCTCCTGGGGAGTCTTGGACGCCTCTTTGGCCGTCTTGAGGCCATGTTTTATGTTCTTGAGGCCTCCTGAGCGTGTTGGGGCCCAGCTTGAGCCAGCGGGCATGGCATCTTGGACATTCTGGAGGCCTGCGAGTGAGCCTCTGAAGGCTCTTGAGGCTTCGGGGTTGCGTTGGGGAGCTCGTACCCCGCCGCCCCCCTCCCCCTTGCCTCCCTTTCCCCCGCCCCCCTCCCGCAATGAAGATTTGGCCCTTGGGCGAGGGGGCCAAGTGGGGGGCGGGAGACATCGCATGTCTCGCAGCCGTGTCCCCCCCTTGGGGAGGAGCGTGGGGGCGGGCGTATTCTGTGCAGTGTGGCCCTCGGGGCTTGTTCCTCATCCGATATCAACGGCGCGATGATCGGAGCGCGATACCAAAACCGAAAGTTTTTGCTCCAGCCCTGCGATTGAATTCGACCGAGCGGGCGGGAGCGCGACCCTGGTATCGGCGAGCGGGAACGACAGCATGTCCGCCAGCTAGGCCCGCAGACACGTCCCACCCCGACGCCCTTCCGACGCCCTACCCGACGCCTACCCGGACGGCCTTCCCGACGCCCTACCCGACGCCCTACCCGACGCCCTACCCGACGGCCTTCCCGACGCCCTACCCGACCCACTCTCCGACCCCCTTCCCGACTCCCTATCCGACCCCTTACCCGACTCCCTACCCGACGGCCTTCCCGACGCCTTTCCCTACGGCCTTCCCGACGCCCCACCCGACCCCCTACCCGACGGCCTACCCAACGGCCTTCCCGACGCCTTTCCCTACGCCTTTCCCTACGCCCTTCCCGACGTCCTCCCCGACCCCCTACCCGACGGCCTACCCAACGGCTTTCCCGACGCTCTTCCCTACGCCCTTCCCGACGTCCTACCCGACGGCCTTCCCAACAGCTCTCCCGACGCCCAGCCCAACGCCCAGCCCGACGTATCCTCAGGGTTGGCCGACCCCACATCCGACGTTTCCTCCTGCAGCTCCCATGGCGGCCGGAGCCGGCGCAGGCGTGGCTGCCACCGGTGACCCCCATCTTCAAAACATTCATGGCGAGCGGTTCGATTTGATGAAGCCAGGCGTTCACGTTCTGATAAACATCCCTCGTGGAACGAGCGTTGAAGACGCATTGCTTCGCGTGCAAGCCGATGCACGCCGAGTAGGTGAACGCTGCGCGGATATGTACTTCTCAGAGATAAACGTTACTGGGTCGTGGGCAGTTACTAAGCAAGTTGGAGGGTACCACTTCAGCGCATCGCAAAGTGATGTCGGGACCCCTGGATGGCTTGCTTTCGGCACGGTTGAGCTGAAAGTCGTTCATGGACGCACGGACACTGGCTTCGCGTACTTGAATGTGTACGTTAAGCATTTAGGGCGAACAGGGTTTGATGTCGGAGGTCTTTTGGGCGAGGATGACCACAAAGACGTGATCATTTCTTCAGGGGCATGTGTGACGCGCACGGAGCTCAGTGCGCGTTCGGCCCCAAGTGGCTGGATCCGTGCTACGTCCTCTGTCGCACTTGCATCCTTTGCTTGACTGGCAGCGTTCGGATTTCAACTAGTGCATAGCTGACGTGCTTTCTACCCATGCCTTCATCGAAGACTGCGCCGGGATACCCTTTTGCCCTTACTCATTTGCTGCTCCTGCACATGCTTTCAAGCGAGATTTCTACTGCTGTGTCGGATATTCGTGTTGACCAGGATCTATGAAGTTGTGCAGCCGCGGGATTCCGCCCCCGCGCTCGGGCGGCCACCGAGGGGGGAGGCCTCTTTTTGGGGTATCTCGGTGGCCTGGCCTTTCGGGGTCTCCTGGGGGCCTCCTGGGCTGCCTCGGGGCGCTCCTGGCTTGTTTGATGCTTTCGTAGGCCGTCTCGGGGGTCTCTCTGGGTCGGCCTGGGGCCTTCTTGGGGCGCTCCAGCGCCGCCTTGGAGGCCTCCAGGACCGTATTGGGGCCCTCTTGCGACCGTCTCGGGTGTCTTTGGGGCCCTCTTGGGGCCCTGGGCCACCTGCGTCCAGAGGGCTGGTGGGTCGTATGGCTTTCGATGCTGTGGTTCTGGGGAATGTTTCGCGCTCGTCCGGTCTCAAGACCAGACTTGGCACCCACCTGCTCCTAAGAAGCCCTGGGCGAGCCCCGAGAGGTCCCTGGGCCCTAGGGGGCCTCAAGACAGGGTTCATTCCGATCCGACTGATTCGATTCGAAATTGCTTTCGGCTGGCGCGCTGTTGTGCATCCTGGCGCGGCCGACTCGATTCGATTCCGGCATCGTGCCGATTTAGCCCGAGTCGACGCAATGCCGATCAGATCCGATTAATCGATTCGACGCTGGCCGCTCCTGCAAGATGCCCCCCAGGATTGCCGCATCAAACTCCCAAGGCAGCCTGAGGAGGGCCCCAGGGGAGCCCCAAGACTACCTGACGGGGGAGCGACCTTTGCTGCACCCTGGTGTGGACCCCCAGACTGGGGGCCTCAGAATCCTTCCCAGACGGCCCAGGAGGACCCATGGAGAATTCAAAGATGCCCCAGGATTGTTTCAAGATGCCACGCAAAGCCCCCAAGAATTTCGGAGGCCTCTTGGAGCCATCTTGGGGCTTTGGTTGGGGCCATGCTGGGAGCTGTCGGAGCCCAGTTGAGGGTCTCTTGAGGCCCTCTCGGGGGCTTTGGGGACTCTCTTGCAGACACCCTGGATGTCATCGATCAAACCAGGGGACACTGACTTCCTTCAGTCCTCCCGTCGAAGCCCGACACGTCATCTTTTGGGCTCTGTTTGGACGCTCTCGGGGCGCTCTAGGTGCTGTCTTGGAGCCCTCCTGTGGCTCTCTTGGGAGATCTTGGGGTCATCTTGAGGCCTCGGAAGACTACGCATTGTTCATTTCTGAGTCTTCGAGAGTTCTTTGGGTTTTTTGGGGGCCAAGATCCTCCCATTTCTAATTGTTCTATGCTGGGCCTCTTCCCGGCCACTAGGGGGCAGGGACAATGAGAAACGAGCACACTTAGACATGAGCACGATCAGAATGGAACGACGTGTAGTAGTTTGCGGCCTCTGGGGGCCCTCCCCGAGCCCCAGAAAAACGGGTCGGGAGACCCAGGACTCCGAACTGACAAACAAGTCAGGGGTCGCGACTGCTGCCCCGCGGGTCGTTTGTTGCCCTGGATTTGTGGAAGTCGATTAACGGAGAGGAAGCATGCTGCCAAATAATTCCCAGATGTCTAAAGCATGGTTCAATCATGTTTGAACGATGTAGGAACGTGCTTGAAACATGTTTAGAACATGTTCTATACATTTTAAACGTATCTTGAATTCACTGATAGGACTGTGAGAGTGTCCATTGTCATGGCATCCACAACCCTGGATGCCGGGTCCCAGGAGATCCCGGCCGCCCTGATCTCGGATCTGCCGTACTTCTTGGGCGATTCCTTACGCAGGGGGGCAATCCCCGCCCCACTTTCCAAGCTCCCTCGGCCCTCCATCCTCGCGATCTTCGATCCTGGAACCCTCGATCCCTCGATCCTCGATCCTCGCGATCCTCGACCCTCGCGATCCTCGATCCTCGAACCCTCGTTCCTGCTCCTCGATCATCCTCGACCCTCTGGCTGGTCCTCCCTCGACCCTCGATCCCCCGCCGCCTCGGTCCTCGTCCCTCGCGATCCTCGTCCCTCGCGACCCTCGACTCGAGACCCTCGCGATCCTCGATACTCGCGACCCTTGCTCCCTCGAACCCTTGCTCCTCGATCCTCGAGTCCTCGATCCTCGAATCCTCGATCCTCGATGCCTCCATATGGGGGCTCCACCCAAGAGCCAACTTGTGCCGCCAGTGTGCCCCCCCGGCCGCCCATTTCGGCACACCGGTCACATGTGTCGTGGCCCCGCATGGAGCTCCACCCAAGGTCCAAACTGTGCCGTCCGCGTGCGCCCCCGCCGTTCATGTCGGCACACCCCTCAACCGTTTTGTGGCCCATAGGAAGGAATGCCACCAATGACCCCAGTGGCGCCGTCCGCATGCGTCCCCGTCACATATTTCGACACAGCCCTCACACGTTACGTGGCCCCATAGGGACCTTCACCCAAGGCTCAAATTGTGCCGACCGCGTACGTCCCCGCCAGCCATTTCGGCACACCCCTCGCACGTTTCGTGGCCCCATCAATGGTTCCTTCCGCGTGCATCCCCGCCAATTATTTCGTCGCGTCTTCCCACGTTCTGTGGCTCCAGAGGGAGCTCCACCCAAGGCGCCCATGGCGCCGTTCGCATGCGCCTCCGCCACCAATTCCGGCACACCCCTCACACGTTTCTTGGCCCCATAGGGAGCTCCACCCAGGAGTGCCCCACGTGGTGCCGTCCGCATGCGTTCCTGCCACTGTTGTCGGCACACCCCTCGCACGCTTCGCGGCCCCACAAGGAGCTACACCGAAGGCTTAAGCGGCACCCTCCTCATGCGTCCCCGCCACCCGTTACGGCACACCCCTTGCATGTTTGGTTCCCCCGTGGGGAATTCCACCGAAGGTTCCGGTGGCGACGCGTGCATGCGGTTCCACCCCTCGCACGGTTCATGACCCCACTGGGGGCTACACCCAATGTCCCAGTGCCACCGTTCGCATGCGTCCCCCCTGCCCATCCCTTCACATGTTTCCCACGTTTCGTTGCCCCACAGCCAGCTCCACCCAGCGCCCCATGAGGATATCCATTGAAGGCGATAGCAACAACGATTGTATTTACAACTGGATTTGGTTGAGTCCCTCGCCAGGATAATTTCAAGAGGGGGGGATAAGACAATTTTCACGCCAGGTGGGCCAGCGACGGTGGATCGCGCTCCCTCAGGGGTCGGCACCTCCACCAGTCTTGGAAGTTGCCTCCAGCGAGGGAAGATGGTGATCCTGATTTCGGTGATGGTAGTAAGGTTCGGGCCTCTCAGGTGACCGACAGATCGCCCCCAGCACCAACATCTGAGATCACCTCCCTGAGGAGGTAGCCCCCCGTGTTGGTGTCGGTGTCAACTTGCAGGCCTCCGACCTTCGTCCTACCGCGGCTGGACTCGGCCCGATGGCCAGGCCCCACGAGGGGAGCCTGCGGGGTGCCCTGCGGGAAGCTTTGCGCAGGGGGTCGAGGTCGCGGTCGCAGCGCTGCAGACCTTGCCTTGCGGGGGAGCGCACGGCACTGCGTGCGCTGCTCGGCGGCTGCCCCGGGGATCGTCGTTCTCCGAGGTCCCCCCCCTGGCTTTCTCGTGTCGTTTGGGAGCCCCCGGGGACCTTCGGGCCTCGTGCTCGGTGCCATCTGAGCCTCCCTCCAGGGGAACGAAGACTGGCCCAGACAGAAAACCTCGGAGGTCCGCGCGGATTGCTTGGATCCGCGCTGGACCCCCCCTCCCTGGCGCCTGGCGCGCGGAGCGCGCCAGGGGCGGCGCCGGAGGCGCCGCCAGGGGGCCCCAGCGCCGATCCGAGAACGCCGCGCGCACCTGCGAGTTATCTTGCCTAGTGTCATTGTTCGTGCCCCTATCCCTGGAAATAGTTGGGGCCTTCCTGCGCCAGGCGTGCCCGGGCCACCTCAGGGCGCCCTTGGCCCGTCTCTGTCGCTCTCGGAGGCCGCCGCGGGGGGTCTCTCCGGGTCGCCCAAGGGGGCCTTCTCTTGGGGCGCTCTGCAGCGCCGCCTCGGAGGTCTCTTGCGGCCTTCCTGGGGGCCTCTTCTTGGGGGCCTCTTGGGGGCCTGTCCTCTCCGGTGCCTCTTGGAGGCCCCCTCGGCCGTCTCGGGACGCTCTTGGCCTGACGCTTCTGGGAGGCCGGCTGGCGGTCTCTCTCCGGGTCGGCCCGGGGGCCTTCCCTTGGGGCGCTCTGTGGCGCCGCCTCGGGGGTCCCTTTTGGGCCTTCCTGGGGCTCTCCTGCGGCCGTCTTGGGGGCTTTTTGGGCCCTCTTGGGGCCCTGGACCTCCCATTCCCAGAGGGCCGGTGTGGGTCTGATGGCTCCGGAGAAGCTCTCGATAGTCTGGTTCCGGAGAGCGTCTCACGCTTGTTTCATTTGAAGACCAGAATCAGCACCTACCAGCTCCTGCGAAGCTCCAGGACATGAACGCCCCAAGAGGCCCCCAGACCCTGGTGAGCCCCAAGGCAGGATCCATTTGGATGGGATCTAGTCGATTCGACATTGCTTTCGGCTGGCCCGATCCGATTCGATTCCGCAATTCCGACGATCCGATGCGGCCCGATGCTTGCAAGACGCTGTTGTGCATCCTGGCGCGGCCGATTCGATTCGATTCGATCTGATCCGGTTTATCGATTCGACGCTGGCCGCTCCTGCAAGATGTCCCCAAGGCGGCTCCAGATTGTCACATCGAACTCCCAATGCAGCCCCCAAGAGGGCTCCAGGGGAGCCCCTGGACTGCCCGAGGGGGGTGCGAACTTTGCTGCACCCTGGTGTGGACCCCTCAGACTGGGGACTGGGGGACAAGAATCTTTTCCAGACGGCCCAGGAGGACCCTGGGAGTATTCCAAGATGCCCCAGGTTTGGCTTGGGAGATCTTGGGGTCGTCTTGAGGCCTCGGAAGCCCATCGGAGGCGAAAAGGCGAGAAGGACCGTCACTGAAGCATCTTGGGAGGCTCCGAGGCCACTCGGAGCCGTCTCTGGGCCGCCTGGAGGCCTCCTGTCGGCGTGCCATAGCCCGCAGCGCCTGAGCAGGCGGGGGGCTCGAGCCGAAACGGCTTGAGCTCAACTGGCTATGGCAGGAGGATGACGATGAGGATGAGGATGAGGAGTGAGGAGGAGTAGGAAGAGGAGGAGGAGTAGGAAGAGGAGGAGGAGCAGGAGGAGGACGAGGAGGAGGAGGAGGAGGAGGCGGAGGAGGAGGAGGAGGAGGAGGAGGAGGAGGAGGAGGAGGAGGAGTAGGACGAGGACGAGGACGATGAGGAGGCGGAGGACGAGGAGGAAGAGGAGGAAGAGAAGGAGGAGGAGGAGGAGGAGGAGGAGGAGGCGGCGGAAGAGGAGGAGGAGGAGGGGGAGGGGGAGGAGGAGGAGGAGCTAGGAGGAGGGGGAGGGGGGGGGAGAAGGATCGTCATCAGGACAGGACGAGGTGACTGGAGCGGGCGGTCGACAGCGCGGTAGCACTAGGATGGGGAGAGGGCAGGGCAGGGAGGCGAGCAAGACTCCCAAAGTGCATGGGGCCCTCACGTCGAGGTGTCACTCCAGTGGCACTCTCACGAAGCACGGGGCTGGTGGCCATATCCGTGTTGGCTTGAGAGTTGTTGGTCGACAGGTTGTCTTTCGATCCCCGCACCCTTCTCGAAAACCGGACCTTCTTTACGATACCCGACAGTACGCACTAACGATGGCACATCTCATCGCCGTGCGATTGGCAGTTCTGTGGATGCCGAGTGCAGTCGCGGTCCAGTCCTTAGGGGTGCGTGGCGCGCTCGCCTCATCTGCAACGGTTGTCGCCAGCGGCACAACGAATCTGACCTCCCATATGGACTCGTGCCAATACATGCAGGTCGCTGCATACCAAACGGGCTACATCCAGTTGCCGTACGTGAGCAACATTCGAGCAATATCAATGTGGTTTGCTCCTTTCAAGGACGGAGGCTATGATTGGGAGTACATCTTTGACGCACGCAGTGGACTGGGAGGAGGACATTTTTCTTTTCTGCATTCGATGTCGACGATTCACCACGGCGGCAACTGGTATGGTTCAATCTATGTGAATGGGGCTGCCACCAACACGGCTGGTCTGCTATCCGCTGCCAGTTCTGCCTCGACGACTTACGCGCCATGGATTCACCTGTATGTCGAGGCAGACACAAACTTCAACGACGACATCACGATCTTCGCCCGGTACACCAAAAACGAATACTTGCCTGGGAAGGTTTAGTCAAGAGGCGTACGCCATTCCGCCGACCCTCAGAAGAGGAACGAAATCCACGGGCGAGGTCTTTTGAGTCTAGGCCTCCTGGGTGGGGTCGGAGTAGATGGGGTCGGAGGATTGCGCCACATCGCTGATGCATCGCCAATGCGGCTCGATGCGGGGCCTGATTTCCTCCGCGCCGGCGTCGCCGATGCACCGCCGACGTCGACGATGCATCGCCGGCGCATCGCCGCCGCATCTCCGATGCCTCGCCGATGCATCGCCGATGTATCGGCGAGGCGGCGCGATCCTCCGACCCCATCTACTCCGACCCCATCTAGGAGGCCTCTATATTGAGGGGGCCGGTTGGGGCCTCTGGAAGCTTCTCGTTGGCCTCTTGGAAGCCTTTTGGGCCCTCTGGGAGGTTCCTTCGGAGCCCGCCGGCGGTCTCGGGGGTCCTTGGGGCGGAGGGCTCGGCATGTCGTGCCCCTCTTGGGCCCCATGGGGCCCTCTTGGGGGTCCCTTTGGCCGTCTTGGACGAAGTTGGCGCCAGAACGGCGACGATGCTAGACATGTCATTTTACACTGGGATTGGGGCGATGTTTGCTTCTTTGGGGCCCTCCTGGGGAGTCTTGGACGCCTCTTTGGCCGTCTTGAGGCCATGTTTTATGTTCTTGAGGCCTCCTGAGCGTGTTTGGGCCCAGCTTGAGCCAGCGGGCATGGCATCTTGGACATTCTGGAGGCCTGCGAGTGAGCCTCTGAAGGCTCTTGAGGCTTCGGGGTTGCGTTGGGGAGCTCGTACCCCGCCGCCCCCCTCCCCCTGGCCTCCCCTTCCCCGCCCCCCTCCCTCAAATGCGATGTTGGACCTTGGGCGAGGGGGCCAGGGGGGGCGGGAGACATCCGCATGTCTCGCACGCCGTGTCCCCCCCTTGGGCAGGAGCGGGGGGCGGCGGATTCTGTGCAGCTGTGGCCCTCGGGGCTGTCCTCGTCCGATATCAACAGCGCGATGAACGGAGCGACGACCTCTGTCTCGCCCGTGGCTTCCTATTCCGCGGCCGACTTGAATTCGTACCGAGCGGGGAGCGCGACCCTGGTATCGGCGAGCGGGACGCCAGCATGTCCGCCAGCCTCGGCCGCGGCAGACACGCCCACCCCGACGCCCTTCCCGACGCCCTACCCGACGCCCTACCCGACGGCCTTCCCGACGCCCTACCCGACGCCCTACCCGACGCCCTACCCGACGGCCTTCCCGACGCCCTACCCGACCCTCTCTCCGACCCCCTTCCCGACTCCCTATCCGACCCCTTACCCGACTCCCTACCCGACGGCCTTCCCGACGCCTTTCCCTACGGCCTTCCCGACGCCCCACCCGACCCCCTACCCGACGGCCTACCCAACGGCCTTCCCGACGCCTTTCCCTACGCCTTTCCCTACGCCCTTCCCGACGTCCTCCCCGACCCCCTACCCGACGGCCTACCCAACGGCTTTCCCGACGCTCTTCCCTACGCCCTTCCCGACGTCCTACCCGACGGCCTTCCCAACAGCTCTCCCGACGCCCAGCCCAACGCCCAGCCCGACGTATCCTCAGGGTTGGCCGACACCACATCCGACGTTCCCTCCTGCAGCTCCCATGGCGGCCGGAGCCGGCGCAGGCGTGGCTGCCACCGGTGACCCCCATCTTCAAAACGTTCATGGCGAGCGGTTCGATTTGATGAAGCCAGGCGTTCACGTTCTGATAAACATCCCTCGTGGAACGAGCGTTGAAGACGCATTGCTTCGCGTGCAAGCCGATGCACGCCGAGTGGGTGAACGCTGCGCGGATATGTACTTCTCAGAGATAAACGTTACTGGGTCGTGGGCAGTTACTAAGCAAGTTGGAGGGTACCACTTCAGCGCATCGCAAAGTGATGTCGGGACCCCTGGATGGCTTGCTTTTGGCACGGTTGAGCTGAAAGTCGTTCATGGACGCACGGACACTGGCTTCGCGTACTTGAATGTGTACGTTAAGCATTTAGGGCGAACAGGGTTTGATGTCGGAGGTCTTTTGGGCGAGGATGACCACAAAGACGTGATCATTTCTTCAGGGGCATGTGTCACGCGCACGGAGCTCAGTGCGCGTTCGGCCCCAAGTGGCTGGATCCGTGCTACGTCCTCTGTCGCACTTGCATCCTTTGCTTGACTGGCAGCGTTCGGATTTCAACTAGTGCATGGCTGACGTGCTTTCTACTCATGCCTTCATCGAAGACTGCGCCGGGATACCCTTTTGTCCTTACTGTTTTGCTGCTCCTGCACATGCTTTCAAGCGAGATTTCTACTGCTGTGTCGGATATTCGTGTTGACCAGGATCTATGAAGTTGTGCAGCCGCGGGATTCCGCCCCCGCGCTCGGGCGGCCACCGAGGGGGGAGGCCTCTTTTTGGGGTATCTCGGTGGCCTGGCCTTTCGGGGTCTCCTGGGGGCCTCCTGGGCTGCCTCGGGGCGCTCCTGGCTTGTTTGATGCTTTCGTAGGCCGTCTCGGGGGTCTCTTTGGGTCGGCCTGGGGCCTTCTTGGGGCGCTCCAGCGCCGCCTTGGAGGCCTCCGGGACCGTATTTGGGGCCCTCTTGCGACCGTCTCGGGTGTCTTTGGGGCCCTCTTGGGGCCCTGGGCCACCTGCGTCCAGAGGGCTGGTGGGTCGTATGGCTTTCGATGCTGTGGTTCTGAGGAATGTCTCGCGCTCGTCCCGTCTCAAGACCAGACTTGGCACCCACCTGCTCCTAAGAAGCCCTGGGCGAGCCCCGAGAGGTCCCTGGGCCCTAGGGGGCCTCAAGACAGGGTTCATTCCGATCCGACTGATTCGAAATTGCTTTCGGCTGGCGCGCTGTTGTGCATCCTGGCGCGGCCGACTCGATTCGATTCTGGCATAGTGCCGATTTGGCCCGAGTCGACGCAATGCCGATCAGATCCGATTAATCGATTCGACGCTGGCCGCTCCTGCAAGATGCCCCCCAGGATTGCCGCATCAAACTCCCAAGGCAGCCTGAAGAGGGCCCCAGGGGAGCCCCAAGACTACCTGACGGGGGAGCGACCTTTGCTGCACCCTGGTGTGGACCCCCAGACTGGGGGCCTCAGAATCCTTCCCAGACGGCCCAGGAGGACCCATGGAGAATTCAAAGATGCCCCAGGATTGTTTCAAGATGCCACGCAAAGCCCCCAAGAATTTCGGAGGCCTCTTGGAGCCATATTGGGGCTTTGGTTGGGGCCATGCTGGGAGCTGTCGGAGCCCAGTTGAGGGTCTCTTGAGGCCCTCTCGGGGGCTTTGGGGACTCTCTTGCAGACACCCTGGATGTCATCGATCAAACCAGGGGACACTGACTTCCTTCAGTCCTCCCGTCGAAGCCCGACACGTCATCTTTTGGGCTCTGTTTGGACGCTCTCGGGGCGCTCTAGGTGCTGTCTTGGAGCCCTCCTGTGGCTCTCTTGGGAGATCTTGGGGTCATCTTGAGGCCTCGGAAGACTACGCATTGTTCATTTCTGAGTCTTCGAGAGTTCTTTGGGTTTTTGGGGGCCAAGATCCTCCCATTTCTAATTGTTCTATGCTGGGCCTCTATGGGCTGTTCTTTGTTCTAGACATGAGCACGATCAGAATGGAACGACGTGTAGTAGTTTGCGGCCTCTGGGGGCCCTCCCCGAGCCCCAGAAAAACGGGTGGGGAGACCCAGGACTCCGAACTGACAAACAAGTCAGGGGTCGCGCCCGTTGCCCCGCGGGTCGTTTGTTGCCCTGGATTTGTGGAAGTCGATTAACGGAGAGGAAGCATGCTGCCAAATAATTCCCAGATGTCTAAAGCATGGTTCAATCATGTTTGAACGATGTAGGAACGTGCTTGAAACATGTTTAGAACATGTTCTATACATTTTAAACGTATCTTTAATCCACTGATAGGACTGTGAGAGTGTCCATTGTCATGGCATCCACAACCCTGGATGCCGGGTCCCAGGAGATCCCGGCCGCCCTGATCTCGGATCTGCCGTACTTCTTGGGCGATTCCTTACGCAGGGGGGCAATCCCCGCCCCACTTTCCAAGCTCCCTCGGCCCTCCATCCTCGCGATCTTCGATCCTGGAACCCTCGATCCCTCGATCCTCGATCCTCGCGATCCTCGACCCTCGCGATCCTCGATCCTCGAACCCTCGTTCCGGCTCCTCGATCATCCTCGACCCTCTGGCTGGTCCTCCCTCGACCCTCGATCCCCCGCCGCCTCGGTCCTCGTCCCTCGCGATCCTCGTCCCTCGCGACCCTCGACCCTCGCGATCCTCGATACTCGCGACCCTTGCTCCCTCGAACCCTTGCTCCTCGATCCTCGAGTCCTCGATCCTCGAATCCTCGATCCTCGGATCCTCGATCCTCTCCCGAGCCCGGCCTCGAGGAGCGGCACCAGCACCAGCGAGACGAGCACCAGCTCAACGAGCCGCCCCCCTATACACTCCCCCCCCTTCCCCCCTTCTACAAGCCGGCGGGCGCGCGGTCGGCCGGCTTGCTCGCCCGGCGGGCGCCGACGAGGAGGAGAAGGAGGAGAAGGAGGAGGAGGAGGCGCCCCAAACCAGGAGGAGGAGGAGGAGGAAGAGGAGGAGGAAGAGGAGGAGGAGGAGGAGGCCGAGGAGGAGGAGGAGGAGAAGGAGGAGGAGGAGGAGGAGGAGGAGGAGGAGGAGGAGGAGGATGAGGCGCCCCAAACTCCAAGCAGTGGCGAAGCGTCCTTGCGTGCCTATAGGCCCACCAAACCAGTGTTCTAAGAACCTCTTTTTGTTGTGGCTTCTGCGAAGTGTTCTTAGAACATTTGTGGCTAGGGCTGTGTTGTTTTTAGCACATCGGGTTGATATTCTAAGAACACATGTGTCTCGTTCTTAGAGCATGTTGGGGTTCTAAGAACATTGAGAACATGTCGCGGTAGGCCTGTAGGAATGCCGGGACGGTCGGTCCCTGCTCAACCAAGGGATCACGGTCCTTTGAGATCGGAGGAGGAAGAGGTATTCCAGGAAGGTCCCCAGAACGAGCATCTAAGTCTTCGGGGACAACGATAGGGGTGGACGGGCATAGGGGGGGATGCGTCGACCCCCAATCGCCCATTGATCGCCGATAGGTGCTTGATAGCCCTAGCATGCACAGGAATCGTCGGACTCGCCATCGGGGGCCTATCGCCGTTCTATCGGCGTATCGCCGATTCCAGGTTGATGCATCCCCCCCTATGCCAGTCC